>DWUN01003431.1:0-12054 GCA_018249975.1 Passova gellias
ACTGTGAACCACATTGCAAAAATCAGGTTTTAAGGCAGTCATGCCATTGTCTTCACGTTATTCTCCAATCTTAAGAAGAGCGTCTGCATAATGTCCTGCTTCTGTATCGTTATGTTAGTCTACTCGCATATTTATTTTTAAGCTAAATTTTTTACATGTTACTACAAAGTTGATGTTTTTAAACAGGCATTGATTTCATCAGCAGGTGTGCCTTTTGATATTACTGTAACGTTTGCCTGAAATCTTCTGCTAGCAATACGACCATTCTTCCAAATATGGGTTTACCTTTTATCGCGAAATATTTAATAACATTATTTTATCTTTTATGATTAACTGTATATCTTCGAAACAAGAAGAGGTTGTTGGTAATATTTAGGCAACTTTTTATCCTAAAATTCCCGCGTAGTCGTTATTACGCGGCAAAAACTTTGTGACACCCTAATTTCCACGCGAGCGAAGCCGCGGGCAAAGCTAGTCATACATAAAAAACACGATTTCGTTTGGAAAGAATTGAAAATGCAATTTTAACACTTTGGCGAGGCTCTAAGAACTGAAACAGCCTTAAGTACACAATCAATGGAAAATAATTGAAGGTTAAATCATCAACCGACTGTTGGGGTCTCGTAACCAGAATGTTGATTCAGAGCCGAGTCGGTTTTTCGACACTATATAAATTGAAACAAAGAGCTAAGGAGTAGAATAAGCCTACTTTGCAACGAAGCAGCAACAAGATAAAGTGGATCAACTAATTTGATCTGCATAAAATTCTACGGAAAGAAAGAGTATTAGAGTTCTGCGAACGAACAAACGGTGGATACTGCGCCGTCAATACCATAAATTTGTTTTTACTACAGGTGAGTCCCTCACCATATTAAAATGTAAATCACACGGCCGATTTAATTTCAGGCTTGGCGAAGCTTAATGTGAGATTTTAAGTCAGAAGAATAAGCGAAAAAATGTCTACCGTGCAAACTATTCGCAACTACGATGCATTGATAGTTGTTGACGTTACGTGACCTTTGACGATAGTTGACGCAAAATACAATGTATCAATTTTGAAAAATGGAGCACGCTGCCCTTTAGCGTTAATGGCTAGCCGCCAGCTTTATAGACATTAAGCAGTCCTGATTATTCATGTAGGCTGTAAACCGTTGACCGTTGGAGGCTTTGGGGACCGTTTAATAATTTTCGAGCGCAAGGTTGAGTACTAAACCTTATCAATCCACAATGGTGTAGTAGCGTGGAATTTTCAAGGTCACAAGTCATAATGAGTGTAAATAGTTGTCTAAACAGCGCAGTACCTGGCGTGGCAGCCATGTCGCAGTTCGAACAATCGTTGCCAAGCCGATTGTACGACGGCTGTAACTATTAAATGACACTGAGTTCGCCTGTGACTTAAATTCAACAGAGCATTTCTCCGCAGCTAGTTGGCTCCTGCCCGAGGCGCCGTGTATTACCCCCACAAACAAATTGCGTTACACTGCTGACCCTACAATATTTATACGGAGCTTCCCGATTGAGATGGGGTTGTTACATATCGGGATACTTTATAAAATTGTTTAATAATATGGACGTAACGGCTATTTGTTATCACTTCGAATACTTTCGTATTTGTATTGTACATGAAAATATTAGGTGTTTACTGTTTTGGATTGTTCCGTACAGGTATATAAATATATGGATGTGCATTGTATGTCTATTTGTTTGGCCCGTACTGTGGCTTAAGCGGCTTGGTCAATGAATTAAAAAATTAAAGTGGCGTCAAATTGGAATGATTACACATTTTGTATATGAAAAATAATATTTATTTCATTAAAAAATGTGTTATCATCGACAAGACAAATATCCAACTAAAAAGAAAATACTAAAGTACGTGAATCCGTTAGTTAATCTTTCCACTTGAACTTTGCTCGCTGCAGTTGCTGAAGTCAGTGATTCAGTTAGACACCTGAGGAACTACTCGTAAGTGGAAACTTCGAACTTGCCTGAGCAATCGTAATGTTGTAAGTTTCAAGAGATCGGCAATTTACTTAGACAGCAAGTGAAAAAGAATATTCACCCGACATAAGATAGATATATTGTATTGACGCCATAAGCAGGAATGCAGCCGCTGAAATGAAAGTTAAATTACTTGTAGTGAAATAAAATATTTTATTTTACTACTTCGTAAGTGAAAATCGTTTCTTCTGTGTTAATAGAATCCTACAAAACGTTGATAGATGATTTCGTTGGTTCGACATTTTTTTTGAGTTAACTATATTTGCGCGCATTACATACACAGATAGGCTCAATGCAGGATCAAAAATATAATTTACGTACGAATAATATAATGCATTTAAAAATCAATACTTTTCATATGTGATACATTTCTAGCATTAAAACTTAGTTTAGTCACGGTTATAGTAAGATACAATATTTATCAAGAGTAGAATTTCAACTTCCTATTTGGCATGTTACTCAAGTAAATGCTGGGTCGATAAACGAGGGAGAAAACCAATTCTCACAAGTGCCAATCGCTTGTTTATCGAACAAAGCGCTTGATTTTTGACTGAATGCCGAATGGAAGCAGCGTTCTCTAAACGAGAGCGACTATTCAATTCGAGATCCTGTAGACTCCATCTCTATTCTGAGCATGAGCCGCTTAATTTATTCCACGTCTCCTTATTACTTGTTTTCTTATTATTCCAACTAGAGAAGAATCTTTTCCAGACCTTTTGAAGCGATCCTAGTTAAAATTCCCAACGGATCAGCCAGTGTTCATTGCACTGGTTTCACAATCTT
The DNA here is from genome assembly GCA_018249975.1 of Passova gellias. Classification (NCBI taxonomy): domain Eukaryota; kingdom Metazoa; phylum Arthropoda; class Insecta; order Lepidoptera; family Hesperiidae; genus Passova; species Passova gellias. The sequence goes on from DWUN01003431.1 coordinate 2,782, forward strand.
TTTCATTCAATTTTATGGTTTTGACACGACGATATGAATTTTAAAATTGTTCGTGTTTCACTTGCAACACGAAGATGGAAAATGTTGCTGTTTGATTCAATCGCCGTGTTACTTACAGGATTTCAAATAAAATGTTAGTACGCGCGAAATTTGTTTTGAAGGAATGTTGTTCTTCGAAGCCATTAAATGGAATATTCCAATATTTGTCCTATTTTCTTAATTGAAATAAGTATGCGGGAATATTTCACAATTAAATCAATGTTGTGAGTGACCTTTTTTCGTGTCAGCAGAATACGAGGCCAAACCGATTCTTGTTAAGATTTCTGGTGAGGTGGAAATTATTGTGAGATAATCATAACAATTACGATTCAGCATTCAGAGGAGAACAGGCGTGAGATTAAATAATTTTGGCCGAAATTTGACTGGAAAAATAAAGAAATACACTCATTTTAATTCATTATTGAAAATATCTAGTGTATTCGGCAGACAGCGTAATATAACTCTCATTATGTATGGTCAACTTTAACATTGTTTCAATACGAATTAGTTAGGAACTCACTGAAAACACTAAAAACACGTTCATACCTGTTCAAGTATGGACACCAATATTATAATGTGGATGAGTTTGTTTACTTGAACGCGCTAATCTCAGGAACTCCTGACGCTAGCCGGCTGTGTCGATAGCAGCGAGGTACCATGCCGCGCGGCTCAGTCGCGTGGTCGGCTCCTTACGGAACGGTCGTGCGCAGCGCACTGTTTTTTGAATGCGTTTATTCGATATTTCATCGTATATTAAATATTATATTTTTGGTAATTTCTTTGCTGCATTGTATTTTTCAGTTGGGTATTATTTTGCTTGTTCATTCTAAAGTTTGTTTTTTTCTTATAGCTTAAGATATGTACTTATCTAAGTACACAATTTGATTTTGCAGGAGTTTTCTATTGGGTTTTGTTCTGACTAATATTTTTTCCAAGCGTTACTTTATTCATTCGTTTCGTGTGTAATATTTTTTTACTATATTCACTCTTATAGATCATAGCGTGATGTTTTTAAAATAGTTTTTGAATAGATTGTTCTCTAATTAACGCGGGTGAAACCGCAGGGCACAGCTTGTAAAGAATATTTGTATTACAATGCTTACGTTTAGGCAATATTTATTTGCGTGTGACATTGACGCGTAGTGGCCGTCGATGGCCAGTGAGAACCTTTTATTAGAGGTCGGTCACAGATCCGTCTCGTATCTTCAGTCCCTTGTACTTATGTTCTATCTTTGTACTAATCTGTAAAAAGTTTGTAAAACACATTGCTATTGTGCAACAAATAAATTAATGAGGTAGAGACTAACAATAAATTGATGTTGTAATTGCATCGAATTCGAATGTCATTTATTGTTAACTAATATATATCAAGTGGGTGATTTACTAAGAATAAAACATAATTAGAGGCTTGTTGAATGTAATAGTTTGCGTATCACTATGTGTCAACACATACGCACGAGCGCATTTTGCGTATTTACAAACTATAACGCATGAATACAAGCGGGCATCGTTTATAACACGGAGCTGGGTGAATGCAATTTTGAACGCTCAACGCTAATGTGCCACTGTTTGTACTGCGAAGCCATTACCATGGGATTTGTTAGAACGGCTTAACCGTGTATATTTGTTTATAAACAGCAAAATTAGGCTTGTTATTTATTGCTTATTGGAGTAACAAAGGACGCGTATAGATTTTTAGAACTATCTCAGGGCATTTCCTACTAATATTATAAATGCGAAAGTTTATGAGCATGGATGTACGTATGTTTGTTATACTTACACGAACAAACTACTGGACGGCTTTGGATGAAACTTTAAAGTAATATAGGTTATACATCAGAATAACCTATAGGCTACAATTTTTAATGATTTTATGTCATTTCGGTCGCAATGTAACGATAGATGTCACTTGTGTCGGAAAAAATCTGCCCTCTGAGAGCTATCTTGGCGTACGCTGCCTAAACCATTGGAGTTACACAAAGATGATGTACCATAGGATTGTTTGTGTTGAATAGTCCTAAATAAAAGTCCGCGACAGCATATATCTACCGTTTATGTGGAAGGCACTATGATCAAAATTGTGAACCATAAATTTAATTAAATTGGATACTATTTTACAATGTAAGTTTCAGTATATTTATTAAACTCTTATCAAAATCAATACATTTGTCGTCTTAAGTATGTCATTTAGATAAACTTTGTCTTCCACACTAAGTACATTGGCCGAATAGTTTAAAAGTTATCACGATGTGATTGAATTGAATGAAGCGCCATAGTACGCCTAAAAGGCGCGGCACGGGACGCGGGGGCGCAGGGGTGATGCAGTCGAAGCAATGGCGCGTGATCAGCGAGTGCGCGACCCGAACACGGGCAGACGCGTGAGGGCAGACGTCGTTGATGGTCGTATTCTTTATGCATATTTGGCCCTTTATTTATTATCCCATTTATCCCAAAGCGATAATAGTAAATAAATACAAAGTTATTTTGTAATTATTTTATTTTAGTAAAAGTCTGCCGTCCAATGTTGGTCATTTCTTCGATACGAATAACACTTTTGCGTGAACATGAACAATGACAAGTATTGTGATTTAAAAATAATTGCGAGTTCTCAAGTCAAACAATCCTTTTTAAAAGCGTCTTCACCATCAACGAATCAACCGATACTAATACGAATTGCGCTGGCAGATAAAAGAAAATTATATACATTGGAGGTACTTTTTATCCCGAAAATATTTAATAGCAAGCCATGATAAATGAAATAACTTCACTATGTAAGTATGTTTTATAACTAGATAAATATATATTTCCACGCCAGCGAAACCGTAGTATAGGGTGCAGCTGTGGAGCATTACAATTATACTGCATTCGTAAATTATGTATTTCTTATGAAAGTTAATGGTTAATCGATTTTAACCTGTACAGTGAATGTGATCTTGTGTTAATTTATATATTGGCAGTTTTTTGTGGCTATATCTATTGTTAGAAAAAGGAATATGACACATTGAGATTGTCAGAAAAAAGAGTTGTCATCTTACGAATATTCTGCTCAATATTAATGTTATTATTTCAATTCGTGATTATTTTGTTATTTAATCTAAACAACACTTGTTTGTACGTTCTTGTCTTTCTTATACTGTAATATGTTTGATGGATATTGTTATGACGTCTGTGAGTGGACTAGTGACTAAATGCGATAAATCCAACGGTTACTCAATTGGTCTAATGATTCAATTGCATTAGGTATTTAAAACGTTTGACAATAGGACATGAGTGGCATGTAATCATAGTTTATCAAGATGAACAATGGTAATGATATTAATATTGCACTCCACGATATCTTCACACTCGTTGGAAACGTACAAACGGCGTTCTTATAAGTCTAACGCGAAATTATAAAGAAATGATACTGTTCGAGACATCTTTAGTCTTGTTTGTGTTATTAAATGTTCAGGATTCGTTAAGCGTAAAACGGTCTATTGACCTAGATTTTAATAGAATTTTTCTGAGTAAAAGATGTGATGATGGAAATCTGTGGCGACTTGTGAGTTACAAGGACCAGGACATTGAGCTTCCGTTCAAGGATAGTACTGAAGGGATGCTAGCGACAAGGAATAGCTGCGCTTCGTTAGCTCCAATTACATTGTTTAACGGAACTCTTGAATTTTATGTTTATCTTAGATTATTAACAAGAGAATCTGGGTTAAGCATACAAGTGATTGATGAAGATGATAGCACTGTTTTAATTTACCGATGCGACAAATTAGATAATGGATTTAAACCAGGATGGCGATTAATAAATATCAATATTAACAAGCTCACGAATGGACAGGTTAGTGAAATTTTTACTCTAGAATGGCACAAGCATAATCCTTTGAAATTTTTGGAGTTAGGAGTGAAATATATAATATTTAGAAATTTGAATAAATATGTATGTGTTTGTGGACGTCAGGTGTTCAATTTTAAGTACTTCATAAATATCCGCGAGTTGTAAGACATTAATGACATCAAGCCCATGCTCGTTTGCGAATAAAACAAAAATAACGATAAGTTTGTATATACTATACATATGTATGTGTATTAATTTGGCGTTCATTTTTCCAGATTAACATCCGAGGAAGAAGTTGCAATAATGAAATAATTCTTATTGATTCGCTTCGATATATACTTAATGGTACAATCATTAATAAGCATGAAAAGCACAAGCGAAGCGTTAGGGACGAGAGCGAATACGAAACAGAAATACTATTCGATCATAAAGATGTTATAATTAAGAACGAAGTGATTAAAACAAGGAATGAAGATACTACGAGTGATTCCTTCTGGAACATGTTTACGATTTTTTTCCTTATATTCGGCATAGTAGTACTCACAGCACTAGTATCGGTCGGTGTGCACTGTTACTGTAAAATCAAGAAGAGAGATAACCAAATACCAACAGTTTTTATAGAGACCGCGGAACCACCTCGAACTATAATGATACCTCGAATTATTGAAGCATATGAAATATCTCCAAGTTATATAACATTTAATTAAAGACTCTTTGAGCCTGTTATTAAAGTCAAGAAATAAAAAAAGATCAACCATTACGCCTAATCTATACTAATATTATAAAGTTGAAGAGTTTATTTTGTTTGTTTGGGTGAACATGCTAATCGCAAGAAGTACTGGTTCAGTTTGAAAAATTATTTTTGCATTGGATAGGCCATTTATTGAGAAAGACTACAGGCATGATAACATCACGCTACGACCGGTAGTTCCAATCTTACTGATCATGGCGTAATGTATCTAAAATTGCTCCTTAAAGTAATGTACTAAATAATAATCTTAATTCTTAAAGTAATGCAATATATTTTGGTGGGTTTTTTCCTCAAACTAAAGCGGGTTAAACCGCGGGGTGCCGTTAGACAGATGAAAGTAGCTTATCGCAAATATCTAAGATGTCAGCCCGTATGAGAATAGCATTTCATATACGAGTACGTATATGTAATGCTTATAGGCAAACAGTATCTGACGGTAATTTATTGATATATTTACACATTTCGTTTAATCTCTCATTATATATGATTATGAGCAGTCGATGCGAATTATTCTTTTCTCTGATAATTTTATAGCTTCAATCGTAATTGCTCCTATCTGCATTCGATATAATAGTCCAGTAAATGAGTTGTCTGTTTTTTGGCGCATATTTATTGTTAATTCGTCATAACTAAATCATTTCGTTTACAAATTACTGGAGCTGAGAGACCCAACTAACTTTTCCGCAATTGAAGGAGATAGCATTTTGTACGTAGGATTCTCATGTACGGGAGGATGTTGAAGTAAGTCACCGAAAACAATATTTCGACCTCCAAACCAGTCATCTACATTAAAAATACTTGCTATTCTTAGGTGAATATAAAGCCCAGTTATATTAGAAATCATCGATATTCCATCGATAATTATTAAAGTGACATTTTTTAGTTGGTCTCTTAGAATTTTTAGAGTACAATCCAATAATTGCGTATGCCGAGAGGTAAACCCATGTTCTACAGGCAATTTGAATGCTCTGTGTACAGTAAGACCGTGAATAGCAAAAAAAGGCAATGCCTGTAGGAGCTGCTACAACTGTTTCTTGATTCAGTTTTCCCTGCACTCATCGTCTAATAACGTGAATAAAAAAACTTTTACTTGTACCTCTTTCTCCACTCACAGACAACATAATTTTCTTGTTGATGATTAAATTTTTTATTGACTTTATTGGCAGCATCTTTTAACTCTTTAGCTAGCTTATCCACTTGAACGGGATCAAGCGCTAGTGATTGAAATGTCTAAACGACTGTCGTCATTTTCATTGTTTTTTGTTCTGTCGCGTTTTGAAAGTCTTCAATATATTCATTATTATATTCCTTAGCTCGTTCAAGTATACTTTGCTAATTCATAGAAGATTCTGTATAAGATTGGTATCCATTTTTCAATACATCTATATGTTGCCAGGGTTGAAATAGTAATAAAAGAGAGTAGAAATAATTTTCAGGTTGATTAGTAATACCATATCTAAAATGATTTATTAAATAAAAGCGAGATCTTTTTAAAAATGCTGATGGACCAATTCTGTAATATTTATTTATATAATTCTGAAGCTCAGTCTTTAGTAGATCATATTCTCGAGCGAAATCATATAAACATACAAGTTCTTACTCTTTGGGATGATTTGGGTAATATATATCGATCATTGAAGGACAAAATATAGCAGTCGATTAAGGGTTTAATTTTTTAATTTCCTCTTTAGTCTTTAATTTTCTATTTGTAATCATTTTCACATCAAGCCATTTTATTACGATATCTAAATCTGTCCCATACAGAGAATGACCTAACAAAGTATCAGTTGCAATTTCACAATGATTTAAGCTACGAAAAGCGATTTTCCATAAAAATGGAGCAAAAGATTTAGTAGATTTAATTTCACTAACTGTTTCAGACTACTTAGCAGTTTTTTCTTTCCTGCCATATTTGATAACATACTGTGTCAAAAGAGTTGATTTTTCTTCAAAAAATTATGTCTATATTTCCTTGCCATATACTTATGGTTATTATGGATTATGATCATCAATATTAGCCTCTTTATCAGTGCGAGGAAGATCATAAAATCGGCTCTTAATTTTCAACCTTCTACGTCCAGCTATTGATGTCGCCGGATCTCGAAGTACAAAGTTATCAGTAATTGGCCACGGGAATCCAAACTTACAAGCTTTTACAGTTTTTTTCGATTTGAGGTTTTCCGTTCTTAGACAATAATCAGTATGATAATGCTGTTGATGTGAAGTAACGAGCCTATGGAGTGTAGGCGAAATATTTTTATTTGGTAATTTGCAGGTTACATACTCCATTATCAATTCGGCAGCTTCGTCGTTACTATTAATACCCATAATTGATGTACCTTCTATCCCAACCAGCGTGTGAGGATGCGGAATACCTCTCCTTTGGTATTGAAGACCCAACAATAGTGGAGTACATTACTAAGACAAAGACAAAAAAATTGTAGTTGATAAATCTAGAGACAGAAATTGGATCAGCAGTAATAATTTCATTAAAAGATAGTTTATCAAAATTTGGAAAATTTATTTCTCGTACATAATAATTAATCAAATCTTTGCATAGCCATTTGAGCAGAATTTCGGAGTCGTGCAAAAACGGTAGTCAAGTTCGCTCCTAGTCCTCTATACAATGGTAATAACATAAGGAAAGTAATTAGTAAAATTACAAACTTATAAGCGTCTTTATAATCACATATCGTATTTTAAGGGGATATGCATAAGATTGGCAACATTGAGATAACATTTAATAGCGGGAACCCTCAAATCAGTGGAGCAAAGGGCAAGCATGATGATAAACATGTAGTTGTTTTATTATTGAATCTGAAATTAAATTGTTTCTATTATGGTACTGCCGTTAGTCTGTTCAGATATGCGCGGCGATCATTGTGCGAGTCGCTTAAATAATAAAAACGTGTACATTTCCAATTCTCAGTAAACAGAACCCAAAACATAACCCTTTCAGTAGGTAAAAGTTTCTTAATGTATCGGATATTGGGTAACGTTCAATATTTTCCGTATATCAAACGCAACGCAGATTCGTTATATAAAACTCCTTTGACATGTTCCGTATATTGTTTTGACATCTGTCTAAATAAGATGAGGGCAAGACGCTCTCTGTGAACTGGGACGAGGCAATTTCAATATTACCGAGACTTGTCATACTGAGGTGGGTCAGCGATAAAACAAATGATTTTTATAAATCTGATATATCAACGAACAATTTTAATCAAATCAATCGGAGATTCTAAATGAGACCGGTCATTGACACTCGTACATTGCAAGCGTACATATTTCTGTCGACAACTGTTTTCAAATCACGACACAAGAGCTGCGCATTGTCAGTAAAAAAACGAAACGATCTATGTCGATTTCATTCGTAAGTATTTTACCCTCGTGCGCGCAAAGAACTTTCACTTCAAAAGTGTAGTAGCGATCCGCTTCTGTGTACATATAAAAATGTGCTAAATAGAAACCTTCGAGAGTTAACTTTATAAAATTGGATAAATATTCATTATACAAAATATTAAGTTCATCAAGTTTGCGAATTGGACATATAGGTACACACGTGATCATTCCACGTGCAGTTACGGGTTCCACGCGGCGACCACTCATCGCTAATCGTAGCCCATGCGACAAGCCATTCGGATAGAAACCGTCCAAAAGCTTTATTATTCTTTGTGTTGAAGATTGTAAGAAATATTTATTATAATATAAAGAAGAGGCGCAATTTTCACTATTCATGTAATTTAGAGAGTTAAATACGAGTCGTTATGTACAATTACAGAAGGCCTTCAAGGCTTCAACAAGTTATTCTAGTGGGGTGCGGAAACAAGGGTCGGTGCTCGGTTCATCTGCCACAAGTTTATAAATAGCTTCAAAGTCCTCCGATTAGGGTGTTGTGTTTCTTGCGATAACGACTGATTTGTTAACTTTTGGCTCAACATAGTAATTCTAAATTGGCTGAAGGCTAATGTGAGTGGCACTGGGTAAGTGCAGGGTCATTCGCTAATAACATTAGACCCATACATAGTCTTTTTTGAGTCAATTCGCTTACATTCTTTCTACATACTCGTAGATACGTATTGTGACTCGTACAAAGTATAATATAAGAAACAATAGATAAATAATGAAAAAGTACTTAAGTGTTTAAGATCTAAAACCTAACATATTTAATTTCTTGCGAGATCATGGTACGTCTCAGTAAAAAGCACTCTCCTCCTATTTGATAGAAAGTGACTATGGCAGAACCAGAGTACTCAAGCTTTCTTACAGTTACTTTGAAATAAAATGCATCCGGTGAGTGTAATTGAATCAATTTCAATTTGAAGTCATCTACGTGTAGTCCTTGTTAGGATGACATAACCAATATGGATAATGTTACCTGAAAACTGTATTTACGTCGTCGTTTATATTCGTTTCCTATGTATTGAAATGTGCATGTTCCATTTTATTACAGACTAGCTTTTGCCCGCGACTTCGTTCGCGTGGAATAGTGGCTTTGGTCAACATTTGCTGTATTATTTCAAAAAAAAATTATAGCTGTTGTTGTTGTTGATGTTGGCGAGGACTAATAGCTATATAACAATAAAATTAACTTTTAACAAAAAAAAAAAGACCGACTTCAAATAGTAATTTATTATTAAGCAAATGAAAATGCACT
>DWUN01003432.1:0-12049 GCA_018249975.1 Passova gellias
AATAACTAATCTAAAAATATTCCCCGTAAATTTACTGTATTTAAAAAACAAAAAATTAAAAAAATATCTCTTAAATAAAAAGTTATAAGGAATTCACACCACTTCGGTCTTTCTGGGCCACCCTGTAGTTATACTACACCAGTCACTGCGAGGAATTAGTAAGGTAATTGGTAGCCAATTTTCAGAAGCAGCTAAACGTAAACGTTAAAATCAGATCATAATCGTTGACCGGAGGCTTGAAGCAGTGTGGTGGTATGTTCCACATGTCCCACCATTGCTGGTGACATGTGTACACCGTAATGGGACATAATAAGTCTTGCAACTAAGTGTCTTTATTAAATCATTTTGATTCATTAATGACATGCCTGCCATCAATAGTATAAAAAAAATTATTTATAGTTAATACACTTTTTATTTTACTTTATATTAAAGTAGTAATTTTTTTCATTTAATAAGTAGATATTATAAAATGGCACAATTTGTGTTATTAAACTTTTGTAAATGCGAGCCTCACGAATATCGTGTCGCCAGTAGCACTGTAGTCCATTGTTAAATGTTTGCATGGTGATCGCTAATGGTGGTTATTCAATCTCGGAGGCGCACAATAGAGGACTCGCCCTTTCAATTGTATTTTAAATGAAATTGAAAAAATACAGACAGTTTCATACATTTCTAAATCACCTCCATAATAATTCGGTTTAATAAAAAACTTTTTAAACGAGAACCTGACTATAATTAAGCACGCTCACTGTGTATGTATAAAGAGACTGATGAATGTAGAAGAAGCACAGGTGTAGATGTGATGGTATAATAATGAAAAAATAAATGAAATATTTAATTACTAAAAACTAAGAAATACGATTCAACGGAATCTTGTGTGGAGACAACGGATCGGATAACGTAGGGAAGTAGAATGTTTTAAGTTACTCTTCAACCAGGAGACGACGAATTTTGAAAGGATGCAGCTGCTGGAAAGGGTACGTCGAAGCTAGAAAGCGATATTGCTAATTGGAACGAATCTGTGTCTTCTAGTAGACAGTCTGACGATAATGATTACGAAGATACGAATACCACGAGGATGACGATGATGGTAGTGGTGGTGAGATTGATGATTATGATAAGGACGAGGGTGATGAGAATGTTTCTTTATACAATACTTCAAATTACATATCGTTTGCATTTTAGAAATAAACCATTGCAACGAAGGCGTTCTCCTAACATTGACACCATTGACTTTGATAGCGGAACACGCAAATTTTGGACCGCACGCAGCAATTGAAGCCCATTGTCAATTGTCAGTTGTTTGGGCGATCATCGAGGCTGGCGGTTATTGAATCTCCGCTAGACACAATACAACTACGCGCTCGTCGTTATGCAAGTTTTATTTAAATCGGAGTTCATTTTATTGTCACTTAACATACCAACTGGCAAGTGACAAAACTGTTTCATAGCACGCAGCATGTTTCATTTACAAAAGGAAAAATTATGTTTGTACTCAACTGTTTTCTTATCAGTCGCTGTAGTTCATAGCAAAGCATATCTTATTGCAGCTTTACTAACCTACTGTTTTTCTATGTATAATACTAGTATAACTATTGTCATAATATTGTTGCTATTATATTTAGTTTTAATCACATTAATATGTATAATATACGAGTAGTTCAGCATCTTGACAAAATGTACATTGTTTTTATTCTCATTTTATTTTAACAATCAGAAATTCACAAATGGAGCGTCAATAAATACAAATTGATGTTTATATCCATATAAATAAAGTTATGTAAACGCGCATATTAGAAAAATACTAAAGTATTAATTTGCTACACTTGATTAATAAATTGATACAATCGAAAATTCGAGAAGACGTACTTTACTTAGCTAGACAAACACGTTCTGTGTAACACAATGTTTAATTTGCAGAAAAAATAAAAGAAATAAAATAAAAGTCAAACCTTTCTACGCTTTTTATTGGTACTATTATATTAGCTGTACTTCTGTTGAATACTAAAGAAACTAAATATAAGCGTGCACATTTGCTACGAATCACAATAAATAATGATGGGAGAAGACCATTATAGTGTAAAAGAGATACGAGATGTCATAAAGACATACGTTTCTGGAATACAGATTATACAGCATCTAGATTATACAGTACCTAGAAAAAATAGTAGAAATAATCTAGACCGATATATACTTAAAGCAGAATGAAGAATGACGGAGGAGATAGTTTTTGGAAGAATGTTATACTATCTATAATCCGAAATAAGCTGATAATAGTTTTAACGATAAATGCAATTATATGATCCCTATGCAATCAGTTGTTAATAGCATAGTCATCTATGGCTTCTATGGCTGATATAATTTCTACCTGAAAGAGATTGAATACAAATCAAATCTTCCTAGGAAACGAAACTATTCAATGTGCACATTGTTACAATTGTCATGTAACTAGACGAAGAGTGATCTAATTCTTAACAATAACAAAACTTGTACACTACATTATTATAGTATCTATTGTAAAAATCGCATCACAGCACTTGCAGACTTTTTGTCACTTGTACAATAAATTCCGTGGAGCGTTCGTTCGACGCTTTAAACGAACGCTGCCGTCCGTAGTGACAAAACACGCGATCCCTCCATTCGTTCCTTTGTGAGCGAATGAGTTACGTGCTACCAGATTACTCGTTCATTCGTTGTCTTTGTAGTTAATTCTCTCTAAACTGTATTTAGTTGAGAAAAATGCGAACGCTACGCAATGACTGTTATCAAGAACATGTATTAGACGCACAGTCTAAATATTATTGTAACAGTAATAAGTATCACTGAAACAACGTCATCGAAGCATTATTTGTTGTTGTTTAAATTCTAGTTGGATACTCAGAGCCCATGGACAAGCCTTTAAATCATACACACACCTGTATATGCGCATTTGTCATAATTATGTTATCATGATCAGTAATAATCCTTTACTCATTCACTACACTAAAGGGTTCCTCAGAATGAGAAAGATCTACAGTACCTACCACGTTCATAACAATGTTTTCTTTCACCGTTACAGCCAGTGTTACTTAATCTTAAAAACACCTCGTACATTACTGAGCTATAAAGATGAAAAGCCATTCATGGAAAAGGAGTATTTCATCCGTTTGTGAGTGAATAGGTTGGATTTTCTCTTTTGGACGACCATCGGTTTTTGTCACAAAAGTACAATTCCTTTAATCGAGGTGATTCGTTTCAGAATAATTTACCAAAGATTCTTACTATTTTAGTTGGCTTTTCATTCCTTTTGTACCCTATTAAATATCGTCGCTTTCAGATTAATTAATTAGATAATGGCTTCCATGGAAGCGGTTAACATAAAGAGTAAATTGTATGGCGGAAACCCTATTTACGTCCCAATGATTTTTCAGAGCGAATTAGCGGAAATAAAGTTTAACGGGTAATTCGTCCATTGATGTTCTTATATCGCTTTTAATGCCTTCGACGAGGTTTATTAATGTGAATAACTGTGACAATCGAGACGGGGCGCTTAATGTGCTCTCACAAGCACCGAAACGATTTTCAAATTTTACCTCTTACATTTGCCTTGCCTTTACCCACCCATACGTCAACCCCGAACAGGGTTGCTTTACTTTATAGATCGCTTAAAATATGATCGCTGCAGTAGTCTTTTGTAATTACGCTTGTATTTTTTGTGTTCTGGTCCTAATCGAGATGATGATTATAAGATTTCAATGCCAGGTTTATAAATCAAAATAGAAGAAAAGAGAATTATCTTAAACAGGATTTTTGGTCCGCAGGCGGACTTTTCGTTTTCGATGAAAGGCTTTCGGTTCTAAGATATTGGATCGATAAAATGAAAGATGAAAATAAAACAAAACTCATATCTGTTTAAGCCCATCAACATGAAGTATCGCCGAAATGCCATACACTTGCGTACGTGAACTCGAATCCAATTGAAGAAATATGCAATATGGGAATGCGCGTTCTCTTGGAAATTTGAATTTGAATGCCATTCGATAAACCGCTCAGTTTTAGAGATATTTTCGCATTGCTCCAAGTTTTTTGGTATTCGCAATTTGAATTTGAATACTGTAACTCGGCACGATAGCTCTTCTATCGCTTGACGTCAAATCCATCAATGTGTAAGGCTACTTACACGCGGTAGAAAGATTTTCGTGATTAACCTATTCACCTATTTCTTTTTATAAATAACTCGGAATGGAAATTTCAACCTTGTAGTAATCAATGATGAAAAAATAATAATCAGTTTTTAAATATATTTGAAATGTACGCATGTAGATTTTTATCAACTTTAAACGTGATTGTAGATTTAAAACAAGTCCAAAAATCCAATTAAGAGATAAAGCAATATTTTCGGAACCACTCACAGAATGTACAAAAACATATATGCCAAAAATTCGTCGTGTATTTAAATTAAAATTTTGGCCGCAGAGACGAAACGAAATTTAACGTTATGAGGTTTCATACGCGGATGGAAATTAGACCGACATTAAATTTCATAAACGTAAATCCAATTTGTTTCATCACACACTAGTGACGAGTGGTAAAGTAATCGAGATATGAAAATTATATTGCCATAGATAATCTTGTTATCTTTGGTTAACATCTCATCGGAAATACACTGGACGGTCTAAAGACAGAGATTAAAATTGGTGGTCCGTTTGTCTTCGATTCCATTCAGGACAAACATTTGTATAATGAGCACATTTATTTGTTCTGTCTGAGTGTAACAAAAATACGAGTATCTATTAAAGTGATACATAATAAGAGCGTTTACCGGTTGTCCGGTTATCACAATATAGGCATTTCAATACCTAACTTGAAATCAGATAGCCGTATATGGAATTGTCCCCAAACATTAATATTCGGGCGTCAGTAACTTCAATCTGACTTCTCTCGAAATATTAAATGATAAACAATGGATCATTTGGGTACGCCACAAATGCCACAAATGCCACAAATGTTTACTTTGATCCATTCGTTCGTAGCAGTTACGCCAATTCGTTTGTGTACGAATTGGTAAATGTTTTCATAATTATGTAGTTACTTTAATGTTTATTTTGAATATTATGTGCCAAGTGGAACTGATAAGTCCTATATAGAGGTGGCAGTTTGTGGAGAAGAACTCGACAGGCCCGTGTCCCAGCTGCGAATGTCGTTGGGCTGAAGCTGATGACGTCATAGAGTATCAGACTCTACTTTATATAATTCTAATATACATATTACCGTTATTATAATTGAATTATGATAACTAAAGGGCATAGAACGAGAATGCGAGGTTTATATTGTCAGACATAGAGTGTGTAAAATGACCCAATCGTAAAATAACGTCGAGCCCAAAATCGTTTGGGAAACGGAATTCAAGCTAAAACTGAACTCACTGGATTTAAATTGAAGAGCCGATATTCTATTGCTATCAGGTCACTGTTGAATGCAAAAGGATTGAAATTTTTTTTTTTTACTTTTATTCAAAACAAGGACGTCCGCTAAAACTGGCGGTCAATGTCATGGGTCATAGGTCATAGGTCGTGGGTCGTGGGTCGTGGGTCGTGGGTCATGTACATTATTGTTGACTGCATTTAAAAATAAATATTTAATGTTAGTCTCATAACAAGGTTTTTTGGCGCTATCATTTTACAAGCCCCGCTAATACAACGATTATATCTGTAACAAAGTATTTAGGTATAGCTATTTATTATTCAGAGTCTGGTTATCATTAAAGTTTAGACCGGCAAAGATATAAATTAAGGCGAACAGAATAAAACTTGTTTCATGTATCTAGATTTGTTTTAACAATCCAATTATTGTTTAAAATGAACTACAGGACACGATATACAGCATATACTATGTCAGAAAGTATAGTTACTTTAAGTTTTCGGTAAGTTTTCTTCTATTTACCATTCGACGTCCCAGTGTTTCTTTTTTTTATGTAATTCAGCCCAGCAAACAGGCCAACGGGCCACCTGATGGTAATTGGTCACCGTCGCCTAGCAATATCCGAGGAGTCGCCAATGCGGTGCCAGCTTTAAGTCAGTGTCGGTGTCAATATTTTTTGTACAAAAAATTTTTATTTTCCCTTCTTTTCTAAGTTTATAGAAATACTTGAAGCCGTTTCGAATTAACTAATTGCGAATTACAAACTTAATATACAAAATAAATGCATTAAATAAAATGTAGATATGAACAGTGAAGAATGTAGAATATGCACGTCAGGTTTGCAAGGATAGAGATGTTTGGCACTCGTTGCTTTTGCCTACCCCTGTAGGGACCTGGCGTGATGGTATAATAATAATATTAATCCGTAATACTGTGCAGAACAAGGTTGTTATATTAATACAGTGTTTACCGATCACGACGTACTTACATCAAATAATTGCTCAGCGACTGAAGTGGGCACATGTTGTTTTAGGCTTTAGGGAATTAAATTTATGCTGAAGTACTGATAGTATATTATGTCATCGATCAATTCAAGTCGCTTGGGCTGTCATGTACCTAAATTCATCAACGTTAGCTTACTACACATTTTTTGGGTAGCACAATGATAACAACAACATAACATCACGCCAGGTCCCTAACGGGGTTGGCAGAAAGCATCAAGTGTCAAATATCTCTGTCCTTGCAAACCTGACGCGCTTCGTCTACATTCATCACTCTCTTCATACATACACGCCGGATAATAATAATAATAATAATACAATGATAATGTGCAATTAGGGGGAAATCAGATCTAAAATGACATAAGGCTTGAGCTCATCGAACGGATGAATACTGATTATTTTTCGTACCACGAAGGCATGTGTGAACCTGTCGCTGGTATAAGAGGCGACCTCACATTCTCAGATCTCGCCAAAACCATTTCGAAAGGGACAGGTCATGCAGTGAAAATGGCGTTCTTTTTGCAATATCGCTTGTTCGTAGAAATAGGCATATGGAGGGGGAGAGAGAAATTATAGCCGATCTCCCTATTAGCAGCAAGAGGGCAATGTATCTGAGCACGATCTACTACGCACTCCTGTATCTTCCTTAATGGAGGCCCAGACGGCTCTTAAAAGTGTAAAAAGCCTTCGAGGAGACGCTCGCAGTTTTCCATTACGCCTCTGATAAGCCAACGAGGTAAAGAAACTCTAGTTCCATCCTATAAATGAGTCGCGGTCTCCTTGAGGGACTGGAATCAAGAACTGGAGCAAATCCAAAGACGTAACCGTAACACGGGCCCAAAGAGGAACATGGTGGTTTTATAGTCGGTTGGAGTAATAATGCTCTGTTGCTACCGTAGCAGCGGGTTATTCAAAAAGGATTTCCCCATATAGACAAAGGTGTCCTCGACAATAACCTGTAGAAGGCTCGAGCTTGGGCATGTGAGCCTTTTTTGTGTGGAAATCCTTTATTCTACGCTATAAATAAAATATGTATGGAGATACAATAAATATAATAATTCGCTATATTCTCAAAATATAGCAACAATGTGTTATCTTCGTGCAACAAAAAGACGACCTAATAATAGAAGAACGCAATGTTTGCACCATATGAATAAAGAGCAGTTTTGCTTAGCTTTGCTCGGGGATGTCCCAATAAATAACCTGGACCCGGTTATGTATGAGGTCCGTATCTTATCCGGATTTGGTCCATTATCCTGCGAATGAAGACATTTTATGAGGAAAGTATGATAATTGATATGACAAAAGCAATGTTGGAACGAGTTTGATAAATTTGTAAAATATATTATTGTGTGAATTATTTATTTATGACAAAATATTTGGTTGCGAAAAACTCAGTTTATTTGATTATCAATTTTAAAAAGCTAGGAACGTAAATAGTTTCAATATTAATAGTAAGATTCGTAGTAAGGTAATATATTATTGATACACCTTTTAGAGTACCTACAGACGTCTGTCTATCTATTACTAGTCAATTGCAAGATGATCGTTGTAGGAATATTAGGCGAAAAAATATAATAACAACTGAACAAATCTGAAGAAAGCTAACCAACATGTTAACATATATATTTAGTTATATGATTGACTCCATTATTTACTCGGCAATGGATCACTCCAGTTAATATTTTGTTTAGTGCAAAAATTATAAGTAAGCTTATGTATCAAATAGAAACAATGGCCGCTATAAATGTAGTGTTCTATATGACAACTTATCCAATACGTGAGATGAAAAAATTTTGTTAATTTTTTTTGTTTCGATGTCAAATCAGTATTTTTGTATTGCTTAAAATATTCGTTGATATTTATTAGAGCTGTATACATTTTGACGGCACCTCAATAAATAACGTCGACAGAACCTCGCTTATGTGTACTGCGTACGGGTTTAATATATTACCCGAGTTGTATATTCATTATGACCAATAGAGATATTTTGTGCGCAAAATGTCAACAATTGAGATGTATTTGACAAAACCAATAAGATGACACCTTGCGGACACTTCGTAGGTGCTAGAAGTGACGTACCTACCTAATGGTTGAAACAAATGAAGATATTTTTTTTAATATACCTGATCTGAAGTGGTTCCAGACTCACCACAGACACATATTACATATTGCAAATTTTCGTTCTATACCTATTAACTTATGTTATAATTTGATCTAAATAATATATAATTTGTTTAATCTTTTGGTTGTTCAAACATTCTTCGAATTCTCTTCAAGTTTATTTTCGTATATCTACCACCTTTTTGTGCAAAATAAATCATTATAAGCGGTCCATAAATCCTGGGTACGTCCTAAAGTACACTTATCACTGCCCAGATCGTGAGGCACCTTCTTGAAGTGTATTAGAGAAATATATGTTTAACGCAGTCGCTATAAAAGATGTCATTAAAAAGTAGTAATTTCATTGTTTTTTTGAATAATTGAAGCAATGGGTTAAGAAAATATTATTATTTTATACTTTAATCCTATATTTTATACTTTAATCCTTTATCAATAAATGGCCAATAAAACGGAAGAACAAAACAATAGGATTTCAAGATTAAAATCGGGGTAGAGTTTGATTGGCGTATTTAATTAAAAAGGTCGCTAACGTTCGTCATTTAATATGTACTTACACAAACAATTGGTTTCGTACATTTGACATACAAAATTTACTTACGAAACAAATTCTTCGAAGCGCGGAAAACTATATTGAACGTGCTCGCGCGAACGTTAACTTTTGGCGCAAAAACTCATATTTTATTTACGCTGTGTATGAGCAGAATCCATTAGGCCCGCTGGTGTCACGCTGATTCAGCGGAAACCTTCGACCACAAAGAGCCGAGCGATATTTACGATCATTCATTCCCTTGTCACTTTACCATGACAGATTACTCCCGAACAATTTACAATAAACATCTAAGTAACTAAAACTCACCTACCAACGCACATCACTTAAAGTTCATACGCTCCGTCGAACTTGTTGAAAGTTTTCGTAATTACGTTACAAAGAACTTCATGAACATCGTCCGTGGGTCGCGTGTTTCGTGTGTAAATCAATTAGTTATTTTGACAAGCGGGGGAGAGCGGGGGCGCCGCGGACCGCCTTGACGCGAGCTAATCGTATAAACGACGGATTCGACTGAGGAATACATGTATCCCACTCGGCAGTCGCGGCGAGTTGGGGCGCGCACGCGCCCTCCGCGCTCCTAACCGCACATTTTTCTCACCGCCACTTTCAAGTAAATTGAAAAACCACAACTGGTGTTAGTACGCGCCGTGGGATTTCAACGGAACGTTATCACCCGAACAACATGAGAGCGTAACGAGATTTTTTACTCGACACCTACGAAGTAATTCGCATCCGACTCGATCTCGTAATCGACCGACGGAATTAGCATAACGGCCGCACAGCGAAAATTTAATTTCAGCTTCGTCATCTTGGATTACCTACTGTATAATTTCATAGTTTATTTGAACGTTTGAGGGATGGTTTGTTACGGCTTACTAATTAGACGAAATGTTTTGTTGAAACCTATTCATTTCTACGCCATCGAAAACACTGTCTCCGCTGACATTTAACTTTCCTTTCAACAGCCAGCTGTTACTCGCTCACTTTTTCACTTACGGAAGTAGGGACAGCTAAGATTAATAGCTTTTATAGGATTAGAAATATTATGAACTTCTTAACGGATTTACAAATATGTATAGTGACTTAAATGAAATTTTATTTTCCAATAACAAAATATTTAATAAAAGGATTGGAGAAGACTAAAAGGCCATGAGGTTTGTTATATGTACGTACTCGTAAGTGCAAGTTTTACTTCAATTCCTTATTTCCGGGTAAAATAAATACTGTAAAAGAAAAGAATAATGATATCGCATATAATATGTCGAATGTATATCAGTTTGCAGCAATATATCGGTGACACTAAAGAGCTTTTTTGTTAACCAAAAACCTCGTCAGCATGTTCAATTTGTCACAAAAAGTTTCGGGAAACTTTCATTCGTTACTCGAAAAAAAATACAAGTTGACAAACTAATCACTTGAAACAAGATAGAGTTGTGATATTATAAGCTCTACTTAAATATTCAGTTTGCGGCAAAATAATTATAATATCGGTTTTTATATTGAATTTATAGCCAATCAAAAAATTAAATCATTGATTGATTGATCCATTGATTTATGTCAACTAAATGCTTTTCCTATAAAGTAAGGCGACGTTCACATATATTTCGTTGATTATTAAACTAGCTTATTTATTTTGTAAATTCGGTTTTCCCGACCCATCCCTCGGCTGGTCAGCAATTACGCCGCTGATGAATTGATAGATAGAGCGGAAGGCAGGTCAACAGTCAACATATGCGAGCACGAGACATTTTTAATCTATTCGTTAGATATAATAAATATGACCAAACTCAAGTCTGCTTTGCATTGGCATAAATGCTGTGGTTCACGCTGCATTGATCACTGAACAGCGCTCATACTGTTGCTCTTTGACTTAAGACTTAAGTCTTAAAAATATAGATAGATCTGCAGGGACGAAAGCCACTCAACACAATATCTAAACACCAGCTCCACACAATTAGTATAAGCTTTGACTGCGCAAACTTTGCTACGTCTTATTCTGTCATAAGATCAGTTATTGCATAAACTTCAGATCAGGGATGTGCGTTACGCCGATAACGATCTGACACTCGTTTCAAATTTAAGATCAGTTCTATGAAAGCAATTACGATAACTCAATTATGTTGGTTTAAAAGCTGCGTAACGAAGCTCCGCCATTTCTTCAAAACGGTATATAACTAGGGGACGGCTTCACACAATTAATGTCAGTCAACATTATTCTCCCCGACAAAGTTGCTCGTAATAATAAAAATACAACGTCAGCAGGGAAAACGCCTTGGCAAAATGCGAGGAGGGAAAATTTCAAAACATTTTTTTCTCGAATACTTATTTTCGGATGGATTTATGCAAGAATGCTTTTAGGCATCTTATAATATACAGTTCCGTATTTGTCATTAAATATGACAAATTTAGTGTGCTTTTTATTTCTTAAATTCACGTTAATTAAACACATGTTAGTATTCAGTTGCATTTGTTACGTTTTTAAATTGAAGCGTATAAAAGAAATATTGCGGGATATTTAATCGCGATAGCTACATTAGATGTACAAAGATAAAGACATTAAAATGATACAACATTCATTCACACAATCCGTATTTTATCACTAAAGTTGTACACATTGAATTAAAATGAACTCGAATTAAATAAATCACAAGTAACATAAACTAAGTTTAAAAAGTTCCAAGTTACGTACTCGATATTTCACTTTTAACTCGACTGAAAAAATATACCTAACGTGTGAGCAGTAGACGTGGCTATTAAGATGAGAAATGTGTACATACATGTTTCCGTGAGTAGGTAACTTTTGTTTGTTTTTAAACTAAAATATCACCAAATTTGTATGTACAACCCTTTTTGTTCGTCCACTGCTGGACCGGGTCTCCTCTCTGTGAGAGGAATTCAGGCCATAGTCCACCACGCTGGCCAAGTGCGGGTTGGTAGACTTCACACACCTCAGAAAATATTATATAATTTATAA
>DWUN01003433.1:0-12044 GCA_018249975.1 Passova gellias
GTCACCCTGTAATGTTAGGTTAAGTTCTTATAATTCAATAAATAAATTGAACTATAATATCGCTACTTAAGCGATGGCAACCCTAGATATTACTCGCTGCAAACAAATAATTCTCATGTTTAGAGCGTTATCCGCAGGATAGCATAAAAATAATTCCTGCCTCATTAACATAAGGTAGATATTCCTTTGACATAGCCGTAGCGTGCGAGTGACACCGGAACTTAACTTTTTTCTGCGAGCTCCATTGTTGGGCTTCCTTTGGTGAGGGGGTCTGGGGGTTTGGGGGCCTAGTGGTCTGACCAGGGTGGAGACCGGGGAGCTATTGTGGAGAGCCAATTTGAATATTCAAGTATGGGCACGTTCCGTAAACGATGTCGATGGCCGTTGGATTTAGTTTTTTTGTTATTTTGTATCCTGCGGTTTTACTTCAGCCACTGTAAGTAAGCAATTAACTTTTACACGTCCTTTTCTGTTTCGAACTATTTTCAAGCGGCTGCTTGAAACAGACATTTTAATAGTTTTATACTTGGATGCGGCGGGTTAGATTAAGATTTTTATTTTTATGACTTTATCCAGCATACAACAAAGGATAATCATAATTTTCCAAAAATATGCATAGCTATCAAATATTATACCTATTTTGAATATTAATTTTTCAGTTCATTGAAATTTTATTTACGATAAAAAATAATCCCGAGTGTTATCCGTTGAGACATGTGCTTTTAGCTCTCTGATATACATTTTTAATTAAAACGATGTCCAATTTTCATTACCACGGAAATTAGGAGACTATTATATTCTCTGTAAAAAAACAACATTTTCTCGGTACATTTGATAGAGTGGTTTAATTAGGCACGTCAGCTTCCATCGACAACCACTTATCAACTGTGTATACTTTGACACTTCCCTAACAAAAATAACGTGAAATTTCGCTTCCATTTTGAATTTTTTGTTCATTCGAAAATAGAACGTAAGCTTCTTATATAAGATGCCGATAGCGAAAAACAAAAATTAAGTGGACAGCGTGATATGAAAGTGAACGATGTCAGGTGACATGTATGTTATAAGATAAAAGAATGAAATAAATCAAACCATTTTCGCTTTTTATTGATTTGTGTCATGACAGTTCGGAGTGTGTGCTCGAAATGTTATTTTATGGAATTGACTAATACCAAAGTAGTATGAAACCGTCATTACACCTATGTATCTCAGCTCATATAGTTGAATTGACGTGAGTGAGACATTATTGGTTCGGGAATGAAAGTAAACTAGTCAAATAAAAAATCATCCAATGCCCGTAAACTATAAAACTGATTTTAATATCAATTGATTTTACTACGTGCAATTTAAATGTAACAATAAATTATTGTCACGAATCAACATGTTTGTAAGTCAATTGTAACTTGGTTACTTAATAATTTTTTTAAAGAAAAATTAATTCCGTCCCAATATCCTCGATACACGTACAGGGCACATCACTAGGGATAAAATATTAGGTTGTTTGATAAGGACGCGAGAGGTAAGGCCTGTAATCACGACCCGCAGATAACGCTCCGTCTTCAGAGTTATGACAATGGGCTTATATCTACGAAAGACGGACATCTTAGACCCGTTTTTTTTTGATAACGAAACATCGACTAAGTTTAAGGAATATATGCGTAATAAACAGTCGAAAATCCATAAAAAAATATGTAGGAAAATAACACAATTTTTGTTTCTTTTTTTATACGAAAATAATCCTATTAAATAAGAACATTAGGTAATTAATTGA
Source organism: Passova gellias (assembly GCA_018249975.1). Taxonomy (NCBI): domain Eukaryota; kingdom Metazoa; phylum Arthropoda; class Insecta; order Lepidoptera; family Hesperiidae; genus Passova; species Passova gellias. The sequence goes on from DWUN01003433.1 coordinate 1,772, forward strand.
TTTTAATTAGTATTTGCTGTCAAATATAGGTAGCATCGGGGACAAGTAAGTTAGATTGCTCTGTCTTAATATTAGGGTTTTGTATATGTATCAAATCTTAACACAACCAAGTCGATACTGTGGATCAGCGGAAAAAATAAAATTCTCATACAAATTCACACACTAAATCTACTTATACTAAATTAGTAACGTAACGAATATAAATTTTAAAAAAACATCTACAATTTTTGAAGTTTAAACTTGAAGCGTTCATTTTGTAAACAAATGCAGACTGACAAATAAAATGCTCATACAGAAGCACGATAGAAACCATAAACGTTTTTTCCCGGCAAATTTTATGACGTCACACCATCAAACGCCGAGGCAAGCAAAGATAAGGCTTAGTATTAAACAGTGAGTTATGAGATGACTTACGAAGTTTATGTTCGAGATTATGATCTTGCGACCGTTAAAAATACCTAAACGTTCTATAAATACTAGAGTTCGCCCGGTGGTCGAAATTCGACCGTACAATTTGAATTACATTAAATTTTTTATCACTTTTTTTAAAGTTATATTTCCCAATGTTTATTGACAACATTAAAGCAAAGATTAAAAAAAACAAGAATAAGTTACTGAATTGCTTTGCATTTGCCTTAGTGCTTATTTATGTATAGATTTAGGACCCGTTGAATAAACTTAACTACCTTGATAACTTCGTGTAATATCAGAAAAATGATTTTACTATTATTACTCATAATTCTGGATAACAATCTACAATTTTGAACAACGAAATGCAAAGTACCTGTAATTTGTAGAGCAAAGTAAACTCATTCACTCAGCAGATATATTTTCATCAGCGGTTAGATGTTATTCTATAACTCTGATAACCGAATAACCACAGAGCCAAGATAACTACCACCGTCCGAGTTATTACTAACAATTACAAGTTGGAACGCATTTAATATTTGTGTTGGAAATGGGAACTGCATTCTGTCTGAACTAACGTTAATTTGGGAGTTTTACAAAATTAAATCATAATAAAATCCTTAAAACTCTGCAGAACTAATATCTAGCCTTTACAAAGACAATCTACGTAGTATTTTTGGAGTGTCGATTAGCATGTAAATACCTATTGCGTACGTAAATTTAGTACTTAGTGTCAGCAGGACGTAAATTATTGCAATTTGTAAATAACTATTTATTGCAATATTTTATTGCAATAAATAGTTATTTACAAATCGAACGTTTCTATTACGTCAATTACACAAAACCCAATCTTTTTAATGTAATCTGTTGCAATAATCTTTAACTTTCTTTAGTGTACCGTACAATTATTGGCCGTGTTAGATGATGCGAAACTAAAATCTGCTGTTAAATTTAAAATAGTCACATAATTAAAGCGACATTTCAAAGTCTAATTAAAACAAAAAGTTCAAGCATGTACGACTATTCAGAGAATGGCAATTATATGAGAATGTAGGCCACATAACACTATTACGCAATAAGAGTTCATATAGAAAATTATTACCCGACGAATAAAGAAGCTTTACGAATAAACGTGTCGAGAAACTCTTTCATTAAAGTACGTAGCGTTCACCAATGAAATTTAGACTTTATTAGCTAATAAATAGAATTTACTTTTGTTTATCGACGATCTTATTTGTGAAAGGTTGATGGCGTGAACTATGACAGGTTTCATTTTAAAGCTCGATAACGTCGTGATAATTAATGTTTTAATACGAAGGACTTGAGCTTTTTCATTGCCCACTTTGACGCGACAAGAATCACCCGATAGGAGTGCAATTCTAAGTTTAAAATGCCGTAAATTCGTGACAATGAAAATTTCGTGTTGCCTCCGCAAGATTTTTATTTAACTTGAATAGACTTAACTTTAGCATGCGAGCAAATAGCGGTTACAAATGTTTGCTTTTTATCGCATATTAGTTTAGATGATTATTTTGCAGTTACCATACCAAGTAAATGCTACTTATTGGCCTGTGGGCAATTCCAAAAATTAACAACATTCTTGACAATACATTGATCTAAGCATATTTAAATTTCACATGATAATTTCACGAAAAATCATCTGAAATGCTTTCGTATGTTTTGAAATGTCGTACAAAGTGATTTAAATTCACTGGAAACGTTTCTAATTATACAAAAATTGGAGGTGACAATATTTCAAATGACGGCAGGACGCTCGTAAAATAGCTTCCTTATCAACGTAATTAATTTGTCCGTGGCAATAAACTGAATAAAGATTTATTTAGGCTCAATGACCAATTAGTGTGGTTACTTCGCATTAATATAAATCACACCTTGTCACGTTAGGTTACGCTACATACACAACAATGATTACAGCCCTTTATTCGTGGGCGTATTAAAAAAAATAACCAAAAAATAAAGGTATCAGTCTATTCGTAGGAATGGTGTGCAATATCTTCGAATATCTTCATTTTTTTCAGTTACGTAAAAGTAAGTATCATTTTCGAAAATAAATCAATTTTCAATGGCTGTGATTAGGTTTAGAATTTCCGATTAAGAATACAAATCGTTAGCACAAGCTCAGTCGTATCCCACGTTATCTTTTAATATCTGTTATTATTTTAATTCTATTTGTACTCGGTTTTTTGTATTCTTACAGGGAATAAACGTTATTATTATTAAATTAAAACGAAACGAAAAGGTGCAGTTGTCTGAAATGTGTATTTTTTGACATCGTTTTTTTTTTTTTATTAAAATAAAACGCAGCCGTCAAAAAACCCGTCTATTTGATTTAAAAAAAAAAAAACGATGTGGTAAAAATGACACCCTCACGATGGCTAAAGCAGTATATATTTAAACCGAACGACTTTTACTTTACCGACATGAAAGCATTCCGCGGGCCCCGACCTGATCGCCGGAGTGAATCGAACTGAGACGCAACCCACGGGAACCCTGCCCCTATGTGGGCTAATGCATCGTTATCGATTTTGAAGAATATTTACAAAAACGAATTCACATATCCTCTTTCGCTATCAATAACTACAACTATCTATATACGGGTCGTGTATCTATATATCAGACTGGACTCTCGGTTCCCGTACAATTTTAAAAGAAAACTACTATATATACGCATAATTTTTTATAGAGTAATCCGATTTTGATAATTCTTTTTTTATTGGATAGGGTATATTTCGAAGTTGGTCCCATAGCTATTTAAAGAAAAAATCCTATCAAGTTTTTTTGACGGTTTAATTGTTTTGTTACGAAACTCTTATTGCAAGTAATAACTCCTTTAGATAGGTAAGTACGTTTCTTCTTACTTATCAATCATAGAAGGTCACTATCTGTTAACTGAAGTTATTAACTGATCAACTGAAGTAATTCTTATGCTATGGAAGCCCATGAACATACTTTGTGATAACTCCGATGCCTTGTACCTTATTTATTACTTGCCAACATCTACTGTTTTCATTCGCTGAAAAACCAAAGCGGATCGTATGAAGCTGTACGTGATGGTACCTAATAATGCTAATGTCGGTCCGCTGCGACCGTACAAGTATAATATGCACATCAACCGCAGACCCCCGTTGCTACGACAAACGGAACAATACTACACCGTTGCCTCGCGCTGTTCTGTTCTGATGGGCGCCGACTTTTGTTCTAGACCTGTTATTATATCGTATGTCTGTTCTCTGTTACTCTTTGTGTTTGTGTATGATATGAAATGACAAATGTACCTGCGATTCATTTGAACCGCTGCTTTATGTATGTTACGTGTATATCTTTCAAACGCGCGTTTCGTACAAAATAACATTTTGTGGAGGTTTGCTTTCACCTCTTTTCTTATTGCAAAAAAATAGGTTTTAGGCACATCAGAAAGATTGATGGCTAGTGATGTTTAAATTTTAGATTTTAAAACTTACGTATCAAAAAGATGCGTGCCAGAATTTGAACACTGTGGCCGTATGTACGTAAAAGCCAATTCTACATAACAGACGATGATGCCCCTACCTTTGACGATAATAGTACACTTGATCTAATAACGCACCCAGAGCATCTCGTACGCTGTTTCGTTACAAACAAGGCACTCGACACGGAAGAGTGTGCGAGCGATGGTAATGGTACCCTGAACAGAATACCTGATAACGAAATCGATCTGGCCGAAGTGGGCCGCTGAAAACAATTTTCAAACCTTATTCAATTATCTCGGATCTCGCACACAAAGAATGCCTTTGTGTTACATTTTATAGTTTGTTGCGGTATTCCGGTATTAGATATGTTGAATACAATACGCCTTCTTTTACATAATATGTTTTGATGTTTTCAAAATTTTCTTTTATCTATACTTAATATTATAAAGAGGAAAGATTTGTGCTTGTGTGTGTATGTATCTAACGAATAGGCTCAAACACTACTGGGCCAATTTTAAAAATTCTTTCACCATTTGAATGCTACATGATCACTGATCAATATAGGCTATATTAATTATGTACTAGCTTTTGCCCGCGACTTCGTCCGTGTGGAGCAATTTGTTATTATTTATTATTTATTATTATTATTATTACAATTTATTATTTCAATAGAAGAATCCTAGGAAATTAAAATGCTGCCCAACGTCAGTATTTCACGCGGACGAAGTCGCAGGCAAAAGCTAATCTGTATAATAAAAGGCAACACGGGTGGCAATAAAGTGAAAAGTAAATAAGTTAGAAACATTCATTTAGACCGCTAATACAAACGTCCACTTAGCAGCGTGACTACGGGATCCGTGGCGGGGCTGTAAAACAAACTAAACATTAAAACAATTTCGTTAACAGTTCAATAATATTTTCTAGTATTGTACCTTATTTAGAATTCAATCAAATATTTCCACACGAAATTGAGATTAGATACTCAAGCTGTAAAATTGATGAGAGTTTATTTTCAATTAAATAATTTTTATTAACTTGATACATTGAAATTATATTTACATATGCTTATTGTAAATAAATTCCAATGTAAACATATTTAACTAAAAGCGACATTATAGTTTCATCCATAAGAGCCTTCAGCAAAACCTCTAAGTCCGAAGACATCAGAACTCCTTGAAAGATACAATCTGAGACTTTTCAAAGAAGAGGTGAACAGGCATTTATTACGGAAGGCCACATCATCGCTTTACATGATCGCAGCCAAATGCTTGACTATTAGGGTAAAAAATGTGTCTTAGTATGTATTGAAATCATCATTTTTCCACTGAAGGAGTTGCAAACGAGTGACTATAAGTTCCCGTAACAACAGCGCTTTAGTGTGTCCCAGTCTGACATTGCCCCCGCGGGTGGGTTGCATCACGCATTTTCACAGGTTTTAAATTGAAAAGAATGCATTAATAGAGCAAGATTGCTCGCGTCAGGTTTGCAAGGGCAGAAATATTCGGCACTCGGTGCTTTCTGCCTACCCCGTTAGGGACCCGGCGTGATGTTATATTGTTGTTGTCATTACTCGCAGAGGTGTTCCTTATTTTATTAACCGCTTTATACTGGTACGTAGATCCAATTTGACCGTCTCAAAGACTATTCGAACGAGGTACTTGAAACCGAAAATAGAAAATGTTCGTACCTTCAACCATATTGGTAATGATACAGCGAACAGAACACTAGATAACCGGATCGATCCGGTTAAAGTGGTTTGCGGAAAACAATTTTCAATCCTTATTCAATTATGTCGGATTCTGTTCACAAAGAGTTCCTTTGTGCGACATTTTATTGTTTGCCGCGGAAGACCGGTAATCGGTGAGCTGAGGTGAATGGATATACTTCAAAATTATTCCCTCCAGTATCCTATTGTAGAATAAGGTTGTATTATCGTACAGCGAATCATTTTAGCATAAATTATTTCTTCTAAGTTATTTTTATACTTGAATTATGTTGAATGGATTCCCTTCTCATTATAATTCAGTAAAATGAGTAGCCATTTTGGAATTTAGTACGTATTCATATGAAATCTGTGTACGGAATTTAAACAGGTGGCTGAGCAATCGAAGAAATATACATACGACACATTCTATGATTTGCATATTATTAAATCTTTCTTGGTAACCTTGAAAGGAATTTAAATTTCATTGGAGTTTACAGATGACTACAGGATGTAATGACTGCATCAATTAAATGAATGGCTACCTTTTATAAATAAGAAAAGTCTGTTGCATTGCGCTTCATTGTTGCAATAGTACTTTGTCGCAAAGCTGACGGTTCACTTTCTCGACATGAGAGGGGTTAAGGCCACAATGTTTACGCTGACAAAGTACGGATTTATCAAACTTAGCTACTAATATAGAAGGACCTGAGGAGTGTGGGTTAATATTTGTCTGCATGCTTTTTGAATGGTTATAGAAAGTAAAGTAATCGTTAAAACATACATACGGCTATAAAGTCACGCTGTGTGCGCGTTTAATTATTTAATACATTTAAATAGATGTCCAAAACAAACAGCCAGCTCACCACAATATCCCAGAAGGGGACAATGTTTGCGATCACCCAACACCACCTGTTGTGCACAAACGAATACACAGAGATTGGTTTAATGTATAGCTACTGCGGGGAGCTGATTGCCTGACTTAACTTCTATTACAAATTATCAATTCATATATATTCTAACGCGATTCTAGCCGAGGGTCGTGGGTTCAATCCTGCTAAAGACAAAAGTTTGTGTGTTGAACCAGAGCATTTATTCTGTGTAAAAAAGTCGAATAACCACAAATACGCAAGAACAGCAAAGACATAGTTAAATATAAATAATATCTTATTGATGTATTGTAACAGTAGGTACTGTACAGCTTGTTAAAATAAGTTTAATGTGAAAATTTAATGAAAAATAAATTTTCTCTTACAGCTCAGGAGACGAGAGAGTCAAAAGAAACGAGTAACGGAAGAGATGAATGAAGAAGTTAATTCCTCTCGGCAGAATTTTTCAATCGCCTGATGAGGTAATTGCTTTAGCATTCAAAGCGTCGAAGTGCCACTCTGCTATTATCGTGGTTATATTGTAATTGCTATTGACTCTGATAGCAGGGATGGCCTGTTTCGAAGATTGTAGGAAACCTTATATTATTATACCTTATTATTATATTATTATTGTTCTTTATCATTAATATAACATTTTTTGACAAGCCATGTCGTACAAAAATGTCGTAAAGTCCGAGATATATGCTAGGACTTGAGCTAATACCGCGTAGAAACCAAAATTCATACATCTAGATTATTATTTGACTTAATTTGAAACCATTCGGTAAAAACTTATAAAACAGCGCGTTTACGAACTTTCTTTTCCTATATAGGTATGTCTGCATGATTTATTATAGAAATATTGGACAATACATAAAAACTCTTAATCCGTCTTGGAAACTGAAAGCATAGCCAGCAACATACAAATTATGGGTCTTGGATATTTTTAATTCTTATTGCCTTGTACCTATTAACAAATGAGGTCGTAAATTATGTAGTTCATTCTGTAATAAATCGACGGAGATTTGTTAACAACTCGAAAGCAACCCAACGGCCATGTTTAGTTTACTTCGACTTATTATCTTCTTGTAGTGGATTTGATGTATATTCCAGCGTATGTTGAGCTGTGTCTTCGACGCAGCCGTTAAAATGGCACATGGTAGTTAGTGGGTTCCGTTCAGACTATTCGGCCTAGGTACATCCCAAAACGCCCGAAGCACCCAAACCACTGCATCAACCTGGCGGGTCTACCCTCAGCAGTAGTCGCGCAAGTGTATAACTTTAAATCCGTAAGAGAGGTACTATTTGACATTTGGTGCACGTCATAATGAGCTGAATAGGCAACTTATCATCAGTCGATCTGCATCCTAATTTCCCGTTTATAATAACATCGAAGGAGTGCTCTGAACCCCTCAAAATTGTGTTTAATGGAAGCATTAAAACAACCTTCAAAACAACTCATCCGAGAGTTCTTAATTAATGTAAGACACAATTTTAATGAAGTTCGTTTTCGGTGTACCACTAATTTCTAATTATCCACTCCAAATTACATCATCTTGCGCTAAAACAATAAGCAACAACCCGTAAGGTGGGTATTTCAATTCGCACGGTTTTAATTAAACTTTCGTAGGTACCTACGGGAACTCATTCGGGAAGTTAATTAGAAGAACTAACTAGTCCGCAGTTGTATCATGAAGCGAGCGTATTTCACGTTTATTCAACTCGAATAGATTCGCTTTGGTATGACGAATGGGCCCTTCGTCTATATTTATTTAAGCCTCATGAAACCCTTAGACAATTTCCAAAGAATGTTCTGGTGAAAACGAGAAACAAAATGACTGATGTACATATTTATGATTACGAGATTCAGATTTTTTGTGTAATACTACCTACTTAAATACAATTACCTATATAGGATTGAAATAGATTTGTTTACTGAGCTTTGAATGAAATCTGGGGAAGACAGTGAAGAACCGCTGAATTCAGAAGGTCCTGGACCAGACGGAGTGGCGGCGATATGACAAGAACTACTTCCAGGTCAAGCACAAAAATTCACATTTCAATTTTTACCTTTCGTTCTATCTGATCGCGTTATTTACAGTAACGTCCATAAATTTGTACATTTAAACAAGAGTAATTTAATTAAACAAATTCAAATTCCCGTGTACCGGACGATACTTTTTGCTTCTGTCGGCAAGCCCAGCATTAATCTTCGTTACGCGCAACGCGAGCCGAGCTGCACTCTTTAGCAGATTCATTACGATTCTGCCGCCGATCACTCCACAGCTAACCCTTCGTAGCAGTATTATATTTTTGATGTCAATTTTTCAAAATTACGCAACGAGATGATTTATGCTAAGTCCAAGCAATGACTTAACAAAACTTAGACTGATATTAAAAAAATTGCTGAACGAAAAATTATATACTAAAGTTATATATATTCATATAAATAAGGTTTGATAGCTGTAGATCAAAAGTAATAGTAACAGCACCCTTTGTGATCGTAAGGATTTTTATACTTTGCGTCATAAATATAAAATTTTACTACCAGCGCTTTTTATTCTGTGACGGCTAAACAACTTTGAGATATGTAGTATAAGTATAGTAAGAATGTAGAATCGCATAGTATCAGTATTAGTAAATGAAGTATAGTTGTGATATCCATTTAGCAAGTAGTAACATTAACGATCTTGTAACCACTTCTCCAGTCGCAGCTCAGCTGGAAGAAATTTCTTTAGAGATAAGCAGTAACTTTGCAATGTATTCCTCGTAACTTAAATTATTAATGTAAGTGTGCATAAATATATTAAATAAAACAAAAGAACATTATTAAATATGACCTTAAGAAGGCAGGTGATAGAGACTGGATGAAATCAATGACGAACTGCGTCAATGCCACGCTCTGGACGAGGCTTATGTCCAGAAGTGCAACAATAGACGCTTAGATGACAATGATAGATATTAATTAAGTCCGATATAAACATGGAAGCTCTTTAATGATCCGAATGTGACTTTTCTTCCAGCAAACCGTTGTATCAATCATCGTTAAAGGTTCTGCGTGTTTGGAATTCATTGTCATCCCTTTTATCACACTGGAATAAGCTCGCAGGATTTTTAATCAATATTACTATTATCATCATTTTTTTTAGCGTGTTTAATTCCATAAAGGTTACTAGCGTAAAATACTTAATGCACACCAATTTTTTTTTTATTAAATACAGTACCAATGATAGCTTAAATTAAAATGAAATGGTACAACAGCATTCCTGACTAACGACATTTACCTCTAGGGATGATTTTGATTAATGTTTTTAATTAAATCAACACGGAATAACAAGATTAGATAATTGTTTCTAATTATCAAACGGAGTGGTAAAATACCTCTTGGCGTGTTGAGATATTATGACTATATTTTAAAGTAATTTGAGTATAATTAAGAACCAAACGCTTGCAGTGTGGTGGTATTATGGTGTGAATGCACGCGACATTATATATGATTAGTAGCTGGAGTGTTTTGTGGCAGATTCGTAATGGTTACATACTTTGTACCAGTAAAATGCGAATCATTGTTAGTCTATAAAAAAAGTTTAGATGCAATAACCATGTTACTTTAACTGGAGAGGCTTCAAACACATATTTCTTTGGGAATTATATAGGTGAACTAGCGGACCTGGCAAACGTTGTTCTGCCATATAAATTATTTTTTATTGCTGCTCCTCTCCTTTTCATTGTAGCGTGATGTTATAAAGCCTAGAGCTTTCCTCGATAAATGAGCTATCTAACACTGAAAGAATTTTTCAAATCGGACCAATATTTCCTGAGAT
>DWUN01003434.1:0-12042 GCA_018249975.1 Passova gellias
ATTGAGACGGTCTTTCATTTCGTTACATAAGAGATTTTCAAACTGTTATTCTTTTATTGTTGCACGAAAAATAACTATTAATAGAATAGCAAATTTCATTCTTGTGTCAGAAATTTTATGTAGGAAACAGGTTCGATCAAATTTTTTTTGTTTTCTTTAGATAAGTGTATATTTCGTGTTACGTGAAATATGATGATAATATTAATTAATGCAAGATGTAGGTTATGTTAACATTTCGTGCAATCGTAAATACCTAAAAGGTTCTAATACACACGAAAACAGTCTAAATTGTTACGCATAGTAAATGTATGTACATTTTTTTTATAATATACAGGAGATTGATTAAAAGGCATATATAATATGCTGGAAAGCCAATAAACTAGGGCACGATGCTCACGGTTGTAGAACACGAAGAAGTTTAATTAAAGCCAACCCTGAGCAGGCACGATGCGATGCCATCGCACCAAAGTCGTCGTGATGACGAGCTGCCTTATATTTATTGATGAGATGTTGATGTCCGCAATTATCCATTTACGTTTCCACATATGCTCGGAGCGAAACGATTCAAGGTCAAGCGTAACATGCTTAGCAACCTCATGGTATTCCGCCTGACGACAACCAATCGTTTTCATTCGTGCGTATAGCGGATCTAGCGTTCGGTTTTATGTGCACGATTCACACACGGACGCGATGACAAGTATTATGTACTAATAGACATTATCATAAGACTACCACGTGTTTTTTTGTTTATTGACGTATTCTCGAAACATCCTCTGTTTAACTCAATCAAAGATTTAAGCTACGATTACCTAAATTACACTACTTTACTTCGAAAGGATGTGCAATGTTATTTTCTGATTGCAATAAGGTAAATCGTAAACGAAGCGATGCGTAAAGTATTGTCATCTTAAAAGTCGCATGGACGCGTGTTAAAATTTCACGGGTGTTGGTAAATTAGGTCGATGTGTTTCTCTTACGCGCGCAGTGCGGTGGAGATCGCCCAAGGCGTCTCCGGGGCGCGCCGGTCTCGTCCGGTACACTCCAATTTACGTAACGATGCGACAGGCATGCGGCGCCCGCTGATCAATGTCCCGCCAGCTGTAAGCTGACATGTCGAGACGGCGAATCGAATCGGACAATTTTTAAACATTGTTACATAAATTTTTGTCATTTCGAACAAGATGCGGTTATAAATGTTTGTTTGGCAATATGTTTCAACATTTTTTGAAGAATCTTAACTTAAGTTAGTTTTCACCGTACCAGTAAAGGCGCATTTAAAATTAATACCTACTTTATTTATGGCTGCAATCCTTTTAACGTCCTATCATTGATTACGGATCATTCCCACAATTGCACGAAGCGTGAAAAGTAGACCCCCACGCTGCTGCAGTGCGGATTGGGGGAAATGTTGGCAATCCCGTCTGTCAGAAGTTTTTAGGCTGCCAATGAGCTTTTATGATTGTCAACGGAAGTACGGAAGCGCTCGAAAAATTTGCTCCAAGCTGTCATCGATCAAAGTAATGATCGCGCCTATGCTCGCATTTCTATACACATCGCTTCCGAGCTCGTTATGGCTACGCGATCTTAATTAATGTTAGATACTAATATTTTGTATTTAACAGGAACTTTACAAAACGCACTTCAAGTGATAACGTTTCTGATATAATATTAATATTATGGTAAGTCGTAGTGACCGCCAAATAGCTTATCATGATAATTTTCAAAACTTATTGCGAGAACTTCGAGGCTACCTAATTACTTTCTAAGTAATGAATAGGTACGATTTAATTTAGATAAATGTGTACAAGTCAAGACAGATTTAGTTCGCGTTCATTTAAAAAAGTACTAGAAGGACGCTTCTTTGATATCTAATACCTATTGCTCAATGTTTTAATCGTCAGTCATTTTCAAAAATAGTTAGTTACATGTGCTTGTTGACGACAACTTTAAAGTGACACAAAACTTAAAAATATACTGATGATGAAATATTATTGCAAATACTGTGTTCTCGTGGACACTTACGAGTTATCGTATGCAAATAATGTTATTTACAAGTGGCTGTTAACGCGAGTTAATATTTTAACTTTGTGTGAAATTAAACTGTAATATTTTAAGTAGCTTTTCTATGATATTCTAGCGATAAAATCTGTAGTTTAGAAGAATTTTGTTGTACATTAAATTATTGTTACAAGGAAGCTTTTTTTATCGTAATATTACTGAATATTTTCTTTTGGTTACGAGAGATTTCTTATAGAATATTTTCCATTTTGTCCAGTCAAATCATTCATTAGAATAATTCAGTATTATCATTGAACATGCTGTCTATGAAGATTAAAAAAAGAAAAATAGTATTAACGATATTTCTAACATCCAATTTTGATTGATTCGCTATGAGAATATGAGTTTGTAGTTCGTGTTTATCTCCAGATTGCTTAATATATTTTATGAGACAGGTCATAAAAACAGCTGCTGTCTACACTTCTCACGCTGACGACGGAATTGAGGCTTTAATTAACTGCTATTAACGTGACAAAGTTGCGCCACCGAAGCACGAACAGAGATTGACACCAAAAGTCAATCACGAGACCAGTTCGATTACCCTTAAATGCTACATAAATTTTACCAATCATTAAATATCTATTAACGCAGTGTTGACAAATAATATTCTTTTGACACATGAACATAAGAGATTGAAACAGGCGAAAATATTTTGTACACGCTCAATTCTGAATAACGAAATAAGTAATAACCAGTTTTTTTATTCCCCAAAGTTATGTATGAATCTTTCCTTGAAAGTTTCTTCAATAGTGAATATTAGGCGTATAAACACAGCAGACCCCAAACAAATGAAGAACGCGTAGGGTCGAACATTGGACTAGAATTTAGGCGTCAAAGTGATGCGTATACCACTTAGCATTAGTTGGCAAGCATCTCGAATTATTGTGGCCACAATACAATAAGTTTAATTTTGAAATACTTTAAAGAAACAAGAATTTCATACACCATCGGCTGCACTAATTGCTGCCAGCTATTCGGCAGTCCAGTGATTTGCAGAAACATTACATAGTGAAAAGAATAATCAAAATTAACTACCTACTTTTATCTTAACACAACAGTCGAAATTAACTAAAAGCTTGTCAAAATGCTAACGCAATTTTAAATAGATTGAAGTTTATTGAGTCAATCGTGAATTGACTAAAATAGTATATTATAGTCGCCCTGTAAAACTGTAGCTATAAGATAAGACGCTAAAATTATAGTATCTTTGAAAGTCATAACAAGTTAGTTGCATCATATTGTAAAAAGAGGAATCTAATATGATGTAATATATACAGCAAACTGCTGGCTATGAGCAAGCGCACGCAGACTGTCCTGTGTCACATCAATTATCAACATTGCTGGAGGATTACGTGATGCGTAATCCAATCTCATCGTGTGATATTGATTCTGCAGATATTTATTCGTATCTATACCGAACTGGCGAAACGAATGGTCTCGACGTAAAATATTATCTTCATAATACATTGCTACATTAATATTTATAGCCAAAATTTACATTTGAATTAATCCCATAGTTACTTGTAATAGGCTTCAGTAAAAAAAGCTTTTTTTTCGCAAATGCAAAAGAGGAAACAGCTTTACCCACATACATTTTTTAATACACATAATATTAAAAACAATTACGAGTACATTACCTACATAATTGTTTTCATAATTTTCATGTTACAGATGTAAAAGGTTTTCTCTATATTAAAGAAACGTGCTTAATTATTGTCCGTCAAGTATTTATTTTAATTTTGTTTGTCTCCAGATGCACACGTGGCTGTTGGTGGCGTGCGCCGCGGTGCTGGCAGCGCTGGCATCCGCGCAGAAACCTGGACGCTTCCTCTCCCTGCCTAACCCCCAGAAATGTGCCAGTCGTAAGTACTTAACGAAACACTAAACATTAACCGATCAATAAGAAATGAAAAAATAACCTAAACATCGGAGATATTCTCCGAGAACTCTATCGGTGACTCTACAAGTTCTGTTTAGTTACATTATTTTGAAATCAATAGTTATAAATACAATAACATTAAATAAATCAACCATTTACAAATCAGAAATTCTCGTTATAGCAATTATTAAAGTATCAAGAAATTAAATAAATGTTATTAATCCGAAAAAGGATCACTGAACTTTTTATTCGCGTCTTTTTGATTAAATTAATCAATCAAGTTGATTTTCATGTTTTTTTCCAACAGCGAAGAGTATTTTATAAGAATAGCCGCTGCTGCGAAACGTTAAATTTTTTTATAGATATTTATGGCCTATGAAATGCTTAAAACACCATTTACCGGATTTAAGATTTTTTAACCAAAAAGACTTTTTCATAATTATGTTTCATGCTTATAAATTATAAAGCCGGTCCGGGTGGCATATTGTCGCGTGGTTGTTAGTATTCGTCGTTGCGTGCGCTCATACCACGAATCGACTTATACCTAATGTATGACGTGAGCGTCCTAAAATTGAATACTTTTGTCGTACTTTGACTTTATTTTCACACAGTAAAGTTTAAAAATTTGATGTCGTAAATAAAGTTTTACGTAAAAAGTGTTCCAAAAATACATATTAGCATACATATATGTATAACTGACCCGGCAAACGTTGTTCTGCCGTATAAACTACATATAACAGTTTTTCTCCACTATTTAATGGATGTTATCTTACATATAAACCTTCCTCTTCAATCACTCTATCTTTTAAAAAAACCCGCATCAAAATCCGTCGCGTAGTTCTCAAGATTTAAGCATACATAGGGATATAGGGACAGAGAATGCGACTTTGTTTTATACTATGTATTGATTAGCAGATCAAAAAGTGTTACGAAGAAATACTTAACTGGAAAAACGCCATTCATATTTAACGAAAAGCCCATTATTGATTTCAACGTAAGTCAAAAATATTGTATAGTATTTTCAACAACCATCTAACTAGTGCGTGTCGAACGTAATTGAATTTTACAGTAGCACGACCTATGTGTTTAGCAAGTACGGTACAAGTAGTTATTAAACTTTCATTCTTGTTTCATAGAAAAGGCAAGCTTCCGCGGTCGTTGATCCCCCAAGGTCACGGTCATTGGAGGACGCACGCCCGAACAACCTTGCTTGTTCTTGATACATTTCAATCGGAAAAGTACGTTCCTTATGAAACAACATAAAAAAACCTTGAAAATTTATTAATTTTCAAACTCGAATAAAAAGTCCTCAGGTATGTCGGAATGACGAAAGTGTAACCGTTATGAATTAGATTAATTGTAATAAGATAGTCAAGTATAGCATAACAATTTATTGACTATACATAAATTTCCAAATTTTGCCTCGCACCTTATTTTTAATATTGAAGTCAATTTCAATAATATTGAAGTCAATTTTGACATAAGCAAAGTGCTTATACAAAATTCCTTATGTCAAAAAACCTTCTTTTGTAATGTGCCATAGCACTGAAGCTGATAACATACATACATAACATCACGCTAGGTCCCTAACGGGGTAGGCAAAAAGAAAATTTAAAGTAAATTGATAAGTATTTTATATATTATCTTAGACATGATACCGTACCTACTTAGAGATAGAAATATCTAGGCGCAAAGTACAGTGTCTGAAGGCAAAACTTTCACCGAGGTATTCCGATATCCAATTCTTTTGTTGTTGTTTGTATGTTTTGTTTTTGTTTTTCAAGGACGTACAGTGCATGTCTCAATAACCGGCTTCACTAGAACGACTTACTAGGTGAATAGTAGTTACACAACGATTACGAGAAGCGGTGAAAATGAATGAATCATGTAACAACAGTTCATAACCGGTCAAAATGTTAAGGTTGTCCATCTGCCAATAGCCCCATAACTTGTCGCCAATAAAACACGTCTCTACTCTCTACATACGAGTACTTACGGCGGCTCGTTTTCTGATGCACCTACTTGAGCAATCTCTTTAAATTACCTAATGCCGTTCTGTTATTATATGCTGTCTAAATTTATAAATTTGCGGTTTTGTTTAGTGGGAAATTGTTTTTTGACTAATAAAACACTATTCAATTTCGATAATTGTAATGTACGGAATTGTCTTCGTAATTTATTTATCATACAGACGGAAAAATACATAAATTTATCACGGCCGATAAGAGTATACAGGATAGTAGGGAACAGTAACGTGTTTCACTGGATAAAGTAGATCGGAATAATA
Organism: Passova gellias; assembly: GCA_018249975.1. Taxonomy (NCBI): domain Eukaryota; kingdom Metazoa; phylum Arthropoda; class Insecta; order Lepidoptera; family Hesperiidae; genus Passova; species Passova gellias. The sequence goes on from DWUN01003434.1 coordinate 6,225, forward strand.
TAATTCCGACTAGCATTTGTTGGCAAATTAAAATAACATACATATTCAACTATCTATCTATATATCTATACATATAATAAAACTGTAGAAAAGTTCAATTCTGTACCTTTAATAAAAACTAAAAAAGTGACCCCTAGGGGTCTTCATACAAGTAACACAAACCAAAAAAAATTTTTGTCTGTCTGTCTGTCTGTTGTCGTCCGGCTTTAACGTAAAAACTACTGGACGGATTTTGATGAAACTGTTTTTGTTATATAGCTATTAGACCTCGGCAACATATAGGCTATAATTTATTTTGAAATGCTCCAAATGCTGGCCAAAGTCAGTATGCCACGCGGACGCAGTCTCGGGCAAAAGCTAGTCTATAATAAATGAAATTGGTACTTACTTACAATAAGTAATCAATATTTGTTTTTATATTTTTGGAAATTGAAAATTTCCATATACTCATACTTCCAGTAGCATTCTACCGTATTATTTACATGACACAAGAAATACCACGAAACAATCGTGCCGGAAGGAAAATAGGAAATTACAGGCACTGCACGTAAACCACAGATAGCAATATTTCAAGTTTCCTTTAAACGAAATTTCTGCAAACTTTCATTTTATAACTTTAAATAAATATACTTTAATGTAAACAATATTTATCAGGAAATGCCTATAATTTATAAAAAAATCTTTTGATGGATTTTATTTGATAGATTATTTAATAAGAGACGTGGAATGAATTGGATGGATGGCTACATTTTTTAATGATATTTTATTTTACATTACCGCATAATAACAAAGGCTAGTAATTTTAATTTCTTGAAATCTGGTTAAACTATACGTACATATGAAACTTATTACGTAAAGACGTCTTAAAATTACTTAATTTTGTAATTAGTGAGATAAATAATGTATGTATAATAATTTAGTTTTGCAACACATCTAAAGCACAGTTTGCGCAATCCATAAAGTAGGTACCTTCATTTTACCAAGGATTAGACCGCTCGTTTTTAGATTAGTTAAGCACGAAGCTAAGAGAATCATTAGAACAAGAATGCATTAAATTATAAATGGCCATAAATTTTATCTTAAGGCATGAATATTTAAAGATTTGCAACGAATATTAACTTTTTGTGTCAGTATGGACCTTTTAACATAGTATAATAATTTGCAAATAACATCTTCTAATATACATGAAAAATACGAGAACATTTAAAAAAAAATTAAAACTGCTAGCGATACGATTTGGTGAAATTTAAAAATCGTAGCGCCGGCCACATGGACCGCAACCCGTCACGGAATATTGCTCATCAACGTAAGACGTGAACTTCCGAAAGCCTTTTTGCCGGGAAGTCCAGGTAAAGAACACCTCAATTAGACGAACCTGTGTGACGACTTGGATCAAGGTAGAAAAGACAAAAAGCATGTCACTATAGGAGAAAGAGATGATGAACACATTTAAATCTCGTAAACTTCTCTTTTGTGTTATCAGTAGAACACACCTCTGCAGCAAAAAAGATACACCGTTATGGAAATAGGTGCGGTAAGTGATCATTGCTGAATCGGATGACATGCATTTATAAAGGCATCAATAATTTACGATACATGTTAGGATAATGCTGAACAACAATAATGTATCAAGGTATCGATTGGTGTTGTCAATGTATCCACGAGGAATGTTAATGGGTGTTCGATAAGTTTCCGATGAGTCCACGTGACCTCAGGCGGCGATCCACGGCCGCTGATCACGGGACGGACGTCAGCAATCGCCGGGTCACTTGAAACACGTTCCTCACACGGTCAATACCGGTTTTATTGCGCTTAATGAGTCTCATTATCGTGTTCTGAAGATTCCACCGCGACTATCCTATTCGAATTATTCTGAAAAATTATACCTTCACATTTTTATAACGACAACACCATGGAAATTTTAACGATTCTTTTATAAACAAAACAGATAATTGACATACCATGTGCTATTAAGTCCGCCCATTGATAACAACAATAAAGCATAAAATAAAGTTTATTATTAATTTTAAAAAGTAATGACGGAAACGGTTATTTGAATATAAACGGAACGCTGTACATTTTGTTTAAATTATTATCAACACAAAAGATTTCTCAACAAAATTGTTATACCAGCGGCTTATAATAATAATATGTCTACGAACAGTCTCTTTCGCACGTTTATTGTATAGTTTCAAAGCTCGGTTACATTATTAACGACTAATCATCACCATTGATGTGCATGTCATTATTTCATCAGCTGAGGTTGTCTTAATCTGCAGAGATGGAGCTTTCAAAATGTGGCAACTGCGAACCATAGCGCCCTCTGAATGGTGCGCCGCCCCAGTGTTGCAACTCTTTTGTTTGATAGACAAACACACCACGCTACCTTTCAAGACTTAAACATCTATCTATGTCATAATGTAATACACCTGTGCCAGTAATAGCCAAAACGTCACGTATAACTGTTGATAACTTGCCATTAGAAACATTATAATATAGTGCCGCTTAAACTTAGTAGATTTTATCTGTAGGCTGGCCTTTAGTTAGCTGTTGCTTAAGACTTAAATTTTATTGTCTTTTCAAACTTGTTGTTTCAGTAGCAGCAAACTGACGTAACTGCCGACGGTGATCTGTTCTTAATCTTAAATAGGACTGGATTCCCTACCTAAAGACAGTCTAAGATATGTGATAACTGAAATTAGTAAGGAGAATGTACATTAATTGAGGTACAATGTTTGTTACTTCTCAAACAATGTATGTATGTATAAAATGACTTTAACTTTGAATGCCGGTGGGGATTACAATACATGTTCTCTGATGCAACGCATTCTTGTATTCGTGATCATTTATGAACTAGTCAAAATTAGACTTAAGAGTTTAGGAATTTCACAAAGCAGCCTTTATACGAATAACTTTTATTTACTTGTACATACGCATAGACGAAGAAAAATTGGAAAAGTTTTGACTATAATTTGATAGGTAATGATTTATTCATTAATAACGAATTAATATTTGTTCTCGATAACTATAGTCTCTCTTTATATTTAGATAGTATGTATTTTTACCGGAAGCTAAGAACAAAAGTAATGAACTTCTGTTAATAATATGGTCAAACAAGTTAAAGAACGATGTGAAGGCTCTTAGGCGTGAGACAAAACGTGGCCTACTATCGATGTAAGAGATATATACAAACAGACAAACCCCATTGTTGATGTTACATTCTTAAGTACTATTATACAATCGCACATTAGTCTGTCCGTCATCGCGCAAGGTCGCGATGGCGATAATTTTATCTGCTCGAAGAATCTTAATACATCATACAATCACCGAACTGAGATTTCAAGGCATGAAACATGATTTGTTCCAAAAAAAATTACATTTTAGAAATTACAGATCAGCTTTTAATTCGTAAATTGGTGTACGTATTTATTTTAGTCATAAGATTGTGAATATGTTTATTGTCATCGTCACCAGCCAATATAAGTCTAGTCCTGGACACAGGCCTCTCCGAAGGCGTCTAATCTTCGAGCCACATCATTTCATTTATTTTTTTATACACTATCCTCACTTTAGAAATCGTTATCAATCGGTTAAAGGCACTTTCGCAGATGGGCTAGCCCCTTACTATTTCAACTGATGAAAACCAAGCCTCAGGCATAACTCTGCAAAAGCAATAATTCTGACACTCATGCAAAATAACTCTACTTATGTTTTCACAATAACTCTAAATTTTTTTTTACACTAACACTGTGTAATCCAAAAAAAACAAAACACTAATAGCAACGAATAATAGGTTTTAACATCAAGCTTTTATGTACGAATATAACCATACTTATACCATACATAATTATACCATAGTAAACTTAAGTGTTCAATTACTGCAAAGTCAGTATATGTAGTATTACTTTGATATAAAAAGCGCATCCGGTACCAATCCTTGGCCCACTTTGACGCGTGATAGACGCATCAGTCTGTAATGGAATGTTATGCTTGCCAAGTCCGTCTCCGTAATGACATCCATCACGTACATATTTACGTAAAATATTAAAAGGCACCGAAGAAGCCAGCCGGCATGTTTAGCTTTGTGTTTTACATGTAATAGGTATAATGATTTTTTCTCACCATAGAATACAATAATATAATTGTTAGTAACCAAGATTTGAAAGTTCGATGGAGATCATATGTAATATTAATAAAAGAGCTCTATGATATCTACTAGCGAGCTTAAGTAAAGTAAATTAAACTAAGGTGCACTTCAAGTTTAAGGTTATATTATATTTAATTACCCCAAGATTAAGTAAGTCTGTATATCTGTTATCCATTTTAATCAAACACTTTTACAAAACAATGTCGAATTTTGTAACAATAGAATCCCACAGAGTAATCTTTGCTACCATTAACTAGATAAATTTTCGATTAAACTAAAATTAACATATTTTTTGCGTTTTATGGTTCGAAGTGGGAGTGTGGGCTACCTATGCGTGAATGTCTTGTTTGAAACTAATTTGTAAACAGCATTTGTGGGTGAACGCGTTACGTAATAAACGAGGACGGCGAGTCACCAGGAATGTCATACATGTGAATCTGTTTACATAAATAAAGTTGAATAGTTTGATAATTTCTTGTTATTATACATTATGGCCGGGCGTCAACGTCTGCCACCATCCTATATTGCACAATACAGAAAGGTCGTCAATGCAGTTATATAAAAAAACATGTTCCGTGCACCGTTACGACACGCCATCAGACGGAGACACAAATGTGCGTGATCGTTAATTCGGCTAATGGCGTCAATGTCGCGACCGTGGAAGCTCTGCCATGGGGATGTGCCTTGCCGGCTGACGGTCGGCGATCGTTTATGAACTGTGCACTAACAACACCCAGTTTGTCTTCGTTTAGTGTCGTGTGAATTGTTATTCAGATATTTATTCGTGCCTTGCCTCTGTTACGTGAGGTCAGATTATCTAGCCTTGTATTTTATAATGCCAATTGTCAACTCCGTTAGCGAAGATACTGATACGTATCTTGTTAACGAATACATGCATTTTGTTTACAGGACCAAAAGAATTCTTCTATCGCGGTCACAACTACTTCTACACCGGACATGTTCCCGCGCTAGCTAACAAGAAATTCGACTGGTTGGACGGCCGTAACATCTGCAGGGAATATTGCATGGATCTCGTATCAATGGAGACTCAAGAGGAAAATAACTTGATATTTAAGCTTATCCAACAGAGTAAGTAGTATACATAATTAGGTATATATTTGTCCTAGTTTGACTCCATGGCAATAAAAATATTGGGAACTGATGAAGAATTAGGTATGAATGCAGCACACAAAGGTTAATGCTGGCTGGAATGGATAACTTCGGATTTGAATTTAGATAAATAATGATCCAATGGGAGCGAAAAACGATTTTCATGTACACTATAAAATATTGCACGATGATTAAGGCTAAACTAATAAAGGTTCCTTTGATTCATTTCTCATCACTATTTTTCATTTTCTGTTTCGGGACGATAACCTGCGAACTATACCTGACCTAAGGCGGGAAAGTTGTACAAACTTAAATAAGTACTTTACATTATACCTACCTGCTGATGTAACATTTTACACGTGATGTCATGATCAGATATAGCGGAAGTACACAACATTGCAATGTTGGCTAAGCTCCACTAGTGACCTACGCTACGCATTAGAAAAGTGTGGGGAGGGCTATTGTAATTCAGTACACGATGTAATTAACCTTTAACTATGGACGTCATTTTTTGTCACACTACCATGGACGCGCGGTCTCTCGGACCGCTATGTTTTGAAG
>DWUN01003435.1:0-12040 GCA_018249975.1 Passova gellias
GCGAGTCGGACTCGCGCACTGAGGGTTTCGTACAAACCTGTAGATATATATTCGTAAAGGTATTATTATAAACCTGACTATTTGGTATGAATTTCAATTTAATACCTCCACGCGTTCATGAGGAAAGGGGTAGTAACTTTAAAATTATGAAAAATATTTTTATTACATGATGTAACAAAAAATTGACGCTTTTCGCAATTTTTCCTTTATCTGTACTATAAGACGTTGCTTCGTAGCCAATTTCACGATTCTGAGTTCACGGGAAGTACCCGGTAGGTTTTGATGCCCTTGCGAATGTCGGAAATTTGCGGCTATATCTTTTAATTGCGTTGGCTTAGAAGTTTGATTTTTTCACAGCTCCAAGGAACCGCAGACCGGAGGATTCGTTATAAATTTCAGCTTAATACCTCCACGCGTTCCTGAGAAAAAGGGTCTCGACAGACGGACGGACGGACAACAGAGAGATCCTATAAGGGTTCCGTTTTTTCCTTTCAAAGTACGGAATCCTAAAAATAAAAAAAATATAACAAAAATAACAAACAACTAATAAAAACATAAAAACAACCAAGCTACCAGAAGTGATATTGCAAGGGTAAGATGACGTGCGTGTAGCCGTGGCCGCAGGGGCGCTCTGCAGCGGGAGCCGCGCCACGCGCGCGCCAGCGGGAGGAAGCAGCTTCACCTCGTTTAATCACCCAAGCGAAAAGCAAAACGTCTGTGAGCCGTTTCTCCGGAATCCGCTTAGCACAGGGAGAGCCCTTACTTCCATTGTTGTTTAACGTAGCAACAATGACATTCGTGGTGCACGCAACGCAACACGCGGATGATTGTGTATTGCAGGACTAGCCGCAACAACATACCTGATGCACTCGACGTTGCTCAAATTGCTCCGAATGGCTTTAACGGCGCGGCGCGAGCAATAGGCTCAACATTTTCCCACAGGACACTACATTGTGCGTGTTTCCCAGAAGCTACACTAGAAATTTAAACAGATACAATATATAATATATACTTTGAAAATACTTTGGAGGTGGTAGAACCCGTACACGGTTCGTCCGGGGAAGTACCACCGCCGCGCCTATTTCGGCCGTGAAGCAATTGTTTCTACAATCTGTGTTTCGGTTTGAAGGGTGCGGTTGCCGGTCCACGCGTATACCGGAGGCGACCATCTCAGTCCTCGAGAGTAGTGACGCATCTGTGAAGGACCTCTGATAGGGCAGATACTAACGAATACTAACTGCACTTACACCAACAAACACTAACTGGACTAATATTACTAACGGTAACAGTATGACCGCGATGTCGTCACAGACAGACAGAGTTACTTTCGCTTCTATAATATTAGTATGGATATGACAAAAAATATGGCACTCGTACGAGGTTCACACATAATGTGTTAATTTCTGATTTCCGCGCCACAAAACGAAACCGTACCGATCTATATAAATAAAAAAAACGGACAGTCTTTCAAGATTCACCTCTCTCGCGGTGCGCGGTGTCGGGGAGGCGCGTCCCTAAACGCAGTAGAAAATGAAGCCACCGGCGCCGCGCCACGCCTGCGCCACGCGTAGCACTCGGTGAAGGTCTATTCCATTACTCTTAGAAATAGTCGGCGATTGTGAAGTGATTTCGTTATTGCGACATACTTATCGCATTTTTGTCAGTCATCGAATCGATCGGAATATTAAATGGCTTCCTTCAGAAAGATTGCATTAAATAAGACGAGACTCTCCGTCCGGTTTAATCGACACGCCGTCTCGTCACTTGAAACGCCGAGATTTAAAATGCGCGAGTTCAACACTCCATTATCCGCCGCGAACCTTCGGCCGAGGAGACGGTGGCGTCGAATGTAATAAGATTCTTAATACTACACGAACATACATACACACGAGGCGAATTTACAAAAGTAAATAAGAGCGAAACGAGCGCGACAGAGCTGGAACTTCGTATCGGTCTCGGTCTCTCTCCGTAGAGGGCGGGACGCACGCGGACGTGCGGACGGCGGCGTTCCCCGTCCTCGCACAATAATCCCTACGATACTTATTATATTACGATAATAGTGATAATCGAAGACATCATTAAATTCTCAATATTTTCAGGGACTCGCGACGAGCCGTAAAGTTTACAATTTGATCCGAATATCGAAAGGCGAGAAGCGCACGCTCGTTTCGAACGTGTCGAATCTCGAGAGTTACGATTTGTTTTTTTTTAACAAATACAATAACTTTCACGCTAGTGAGCAGACGACAGTAAAATTTTATTTTCCAATAGGGTCACGTGCGCGGCCATGTTGCACTTTGTCCACGACGGTCGATTTAAATCGAAGCCGCACTCGCGCGCCGCGGCGGTCCCGGGGGCGGCTCCGGCCGCTGCACAATCGAGAGGGAGCTTTCCGGGAGCCCCACCGCGTCGGTACATAACGCGAACCGTTTTTAAAGTGAAAACTCGAAGAGCGCCGTTCGTCCGTGTCAAACGTGTGCGCGTGGAACGGTCCGTCCTCTCGTACCGTACGGTGGCGTCGCGCGCGCGTCGTGCGTGCGGCGCTCAGAAGTGCGCGGTGAGCGGCGGCGCGGGCTCCGCGCTGCGCTCGTAGAACAGCATGTAGGCGGCGCAGCGCAGCACCTCCTGCAGCGACACCTCGTGCACCAGCGTGTCCGACGTGTACCACCACCTGCCGCACCACACCGCCGGCTACTTATTGAGCTTATGCGACCCAGGGAAAAACACAACTTACAGAAAAATACGGGCGTCACGAGTTACGAGGAGACGGAGACGGGCAGGAGTCGAAAGTCGCGGACTTTATGCTACTCAATGTTTAGACGGCCACGGGGGGTTTCACATCGGGTATGCGTCTACTATGCATTATGTCATTAGTGTGCCCGAGGGGCGCCGCGCTACCGCTTGCTCTCGAAGCCGTTCCCGCGGCGGTAGGTGGCGAAGTGCCCGGCGCGCGCGCCGCCCGCGTGCACCACGACGGCCGCCAGCCGGTACAGCGCGCGCTCGGCCGGCGCCGTGCTCAGCACCGCGCCGCGCCCGCCCGCCGCGCCGCGCCCCGCGCTCAGCAACGCCGCCAGCTCGGGCTGCAACCGCGCGACGCCCTTTTTTAGACTTTACGCCTTATATTCGCTTCACGGTTGCCGCGAATGGATCCTCTCGTTTCGAGTAGCCTAGCTTTTATCCAAACCCGCCTGCACGAGCCTAATTAGATTTTTCCTTAATATCGGTAGATCGGGTGTTTCGGAAGTGTTGTAGAGTACCTGGGGCCGCTGCGCGATGGCGTAGGGCGCGACGGAGAGCGTCTCGGGGAAGGCCACGTAGTCGCCGCGCTTGCTGAGCGCGCCGCCCGCCCAGTGCACGCGGCCCAGGTGCAGGCACAAGCACGCCGGCAACTGGAACCGCAATCGTCGTCGATCAGCCGGCACCGATGTTAATGATACGATCGATTCCAATGTCCTAACCGCTTCGCTAATATCATCCCCACGTTGGTTCTGCCGCTGTGCTCACGGCATCGGTCTATAGCAAAGGAAATTAGTAACTAGCTCGACTACTGCATCTCACCCGGTGCTGGCTTAATGTTTTATCCATAAGAATATCACCTTTCCGAAGCTAACGGTCTTAATATGCTTGGTGTAGCAGTGATCGGGCACCGGAGTGCCCGGCGCTGCGGCGTCCGTGTCGGGCTCCGGACTGCACTTGGCGCACCGTACGCCCTTCACTAGTTCGGGTGCTGTGAATGCACGCAATAACCCTAAAGAAGAAATAAAACAATAGTTACTGCATAAAATTGAAGAAGTAAGTTAGTTTTACGTTCACATTAGATAACAAAATGTTTTTCAATTTCAAGCAATAAATTTTACTTAAAATATTTTTAGTAATGTTTTTTTTCATAAACTGACGAGATACCATTATCATTCCATTACAGTGGAGAATTTCAAAAAACTGTCAAACTATCTCAAATATAACCAACACATGCTCACCAGATAAACTATATGTACCGCTCAGCCCAATGTTCGAACTGGTCATGGGTAATGAAATACTGTCGAATTTGTCGTAACGAATGGGGCTCTGTAAAACAATGGAAAGAACCATAACTATACATTATACTAATACAATTATAGAAACATTAAAGTCGCATTCGATTAAAAATGTTGCCGTTAAAAATGGTGCAATCGTAATCATACATTAACATACAGAAGTATTCTAGTGGTCATTCGCGGATTGGAAGTATACCTTGGTGGAGCACACGGTGCACTGCGTGCGCGAGGCGAGCGTGCCGCGGAAGGGCGGCGCGGGCGGAGCGCGGGGCGCGGCGGGCGCGGGCCAGCGCCGCCCCGCTGCGCTCAAGTGGCAGAACGAGCGCGACACGCCGCGGGGCAGCTTGGACAGCCGCGCCGGCTCTGCCCGGTCGGTCCAATATACATTTAAGCATCGCAATGATGGTGCGTTTTACAAAACGCAGGAAATAGCCCGAAGAGTCGTCGAGACACTTACAAGATATATAAAATAAATCATATGATGACAATACCTTACTTACATTCACTAATCGCTACTGTTCCATCATAACGGCGATGTTAAACCTTACATTGTATCTGTACAGTAGAATGTGATCCATGTACATACTCTCATATCTATGAATAGAATAGATTTTATTTCGATGTACACAACCGCTAACGATACTCACACTTCATGTATCTAGCTCGTATTGCTCCTCACTCGATTACGCTAAAGCTCACCGGGGTCCACGAGGTCGGGCTCGCCGGACGGCGCGGCGGACGCGGGGCGCGGCGGCCGCGACGTGGAGTCGCTCGTGTCGGGGCGCAGCGCTAACGGGACGGCGGGGGGCGAAGCCGGCGACGCGAGAGCGGACCACGCGCGCCCGTTTAGTCCTAAGGCGTCCGATAGGCAACCCGGCTGCACATGATAATACTTATAGCTAACGGTCGCTACACATTATTATCTCACTGTTGGGTGCTAGGACTCCTATTGCTTATGAATTCCGTCAAGTTTGCTTACTTGCCACCCCATTACGACTAGATAACCTTAATTATACCTGATAATAGCTGACCTATCGATTGTGTCAAAAATATTTAGTATAAATATATTAATAAAATCAGATCAGGACCAGTTGTCAAAATATTATACCTAGAATATAGTGCTTAATGTATGCTGAAAAATGCAAATTTTCTAGATGAAATCTTAAACAGTCACTCATCCACAGCATTAAAGATTGAAAAATATGTAATAACAATATAATCATCACACCAAACAAGTAACTATAGGTATTTTAAACTAATTCCACGTGTGATTTACAACATAACAACAGTTCTTCGGTTCTCCGCTGTTAGCACACACTGCGATCTCAGATGTTATGTTATAATATATTTTATTAAACAAAATATTGCTAATATTGAACCTTGATTATTTCACGTTCATCATATTCTATATAATGATGACATGCACTAGACGCCTATTTATCTTCATAGGTATTTACTACCTACTACCCACTGACAATGGTCAATTTATGACAATTGGTAAGACAGTCATCAGCAGCAGGGCCATAAGTTTGTAGAGTGGTGTTAGAGTATGCCGAATTAGAATCCTTTACTTTTCACTAGAATATTGATGTAAGAAATTCAATCCATAAATGTATCAAACATTGCAAAATTTTGTTCTTGATAATATCAAATAACTAAAACATAAACAAGATGTGTTTATCGCACATTAGAAATCAAACTAAGGTGACCTTTCTGTAATTGGATGGCCTCGGACCGCGAGTGTGAAAAAAGTGTATTCTACTTTGACAAATATTACTTTTAAAAATATCATTATGAAATAGTAACTTAACACATAAATTTTTGATAGCTAGAAAAATGACGGTACTTTCTTGGACATAGCAGTAGTCTCCTCTTCAATACACGACAGTAATACATGGAGCAGCTCATGGGCATCGTGCTGGTCGGCCGGAACCACCCAGCCGGCGGCCCTCAGGGCCTGCAGCACCCCCAGAGGACACACCGGTGTGCCACGTGCCGATTCATGTGTTCCATTCACCACTATTAATAAGAATACACTGAGAGTTAAATAATATACAGATTGGTTTTTTATTTTAAAATTAGTATAACTTCCATATTCCATATAGAATCCTAAATATATTTTACATCGCTTTTAGTGCATCAATTAATAAGTACATAAATAACTCCTTAAAGTACGAATAATGAAGTACTTATAAGCTACCGAGACAGTTACACATGGATGAATATAAATTGCAAATTTGTAGTTATAACATTCAGAGGGCTCTGTGTGAGACTACCGGCTTGGAAGCTATATCATACAGTTACTTCACGTACCTTCAATGACAGTATACAGCGTTGTAATCATGCTGTTGTGTCCGTCAGATTTGGCGTACTTTCGAAGCCATTCTATGAATGTAGGGCAAGCTGCTAACGCCTGCAACAGAGTGTTCAAGAAGCACGTGCGGCCCAAATTTTGTAGTCCAGCAATCTGCCCCCGACGCTTGCGGACCTTTGGAGCTCCACCCGGACCCCATAGAACGAATGCTCCGACCACAACGGCCGCAGTTAGACCAGCGGCCACCAAAATACGATCTCCACCATCCATTATCTTTTACACCAACAATCGTAGTAGTACGTATCACATGTTAAAAATATAAATCCATTATATATGCTTCAGCAATACGTTATTCATAATTACGATTTTATGGTACCAGCAAAAAACTGAATTTAATTTGTTCGTAACATTTCTCGTTTGACAATTGTCAATTTGACAAACCGAAAACCATATGCCACTGAATATCCACAGATACCATATAGCAGATAGCAAAGTGCATAAGGCGTTTGTCGATAAAACATACGTCCCTGTAAACGAACGTTTTTTTTAGCTGTGATGAAAGAACTCTTATAATTTTTAATAGATAACCATATAAATTATTGAACTCTGCTGAACTGAACTGAACTTCGACAGCTTTACACAAAGCTATGTCATCAAGTGGATCCTTGCAAATAAAGCCTTTGCTTTTAACATTATTGACAGTCAATCGATTTTTTTACTGTTGTTGATATTGCCACTCTTGACAGTGAAATATTCAAATATTGTCAATTTGATAACATGATGGGAATGTGGAGTGACAGGCGTAGTATTAGAACTAAATAATTTTATATCATTCGTAGTGATAGTTAATAATCATTTTTCGTTTATTAAAATGTGAGGTGTTATGAAGAAAAGTCGTGATATTTACTTATAGGAAAATGCGATTCTCTATAAATATTGTAAATTTATAATTACGAAAAGCAAAACACTTTGTTTACGTCGAGACGAGTTTCTTTTATTATTTATTAGCATGATTCCTTCAAATACGATTTGTGTCTCCCAAGAGGGACCCGCTAATGCTTTGGCCTTAAACAAAGACTGCACACAGGTCGTCATAGCTGGCAGGAATGGTATATTGTAAAACTGACACAAATCTGTTGAAATATGCGAATTTTTCGAGATAAGCATACCTTTCTTTTCTGCTTTTACAGTGTTCAAAGTATTTTCGATAGGCGAAAACGAATTTTCAGAGGTGTGCAATTTACGAGTGGGGAAAAACTTAAACCTCAATTTTTCTTCCATTGATGTCGCTTGGAGTTCAATAGAAGGTAAGTTTCCATTTCAATAAAGCAAACCCATATCGGCTTACAGCGTTATTACAATCATTACAAATTAAGTGTGGCTTTTTTGATTGTTGTTTTCACAAACCTGTAAAGTTTGTTTCAATATTTAAAATTTAAAATTTTTAATGCCACTTTTTATCTAGTTAATAGTATGCCACTCAGGCAGTACGAAGCGGCATAGTCATAGTTAAGTATAACAGATACTACTCGTTTTGTATTTGTATAAGAATAATAACAAGCATTAAACACTTGCTTCTAGAGAATACGCTCGCAACGGCCGCCACCAACGGAGCAGTGGTGGTGTGGAACCTGGGCCGCTCGGGCCGTTCCAAACAGGAGCATGTCTTCTCTGATCACAAGAGAACTGTTAATAAGGTGCATTATTACTATTTGTTACGAAGTTTTTCTATAGATACATACAAAGACACTGCTACGGCCCAAAATAGTGACTTCACGAAAAAGAAAGCAATACATTTTATAAAACTTGTAAATTTTAAGAAGATTTATTATAGATACATTTATGTAAATTTAGTATTACTTCAGTCGTTGCTCGAATTAAGTTCATTTTCCATTGGTTTTATTTAGCTTGCCTCATTAGGTATCTAAACAGTTTTTAAGTTTATAAGTCAAATTATTCTGGGACAGGTCAGCTTTCACCTCACAGACCCCGCTCTGTTGATATCCGGCTCCCAGGACGGCATGATGAAATGTTTCGATCTCCGCATGAAGGAGGTCGCCAGAACATTTATCAGGTAAGCGGAATGTTGTTTATAAAGGATTTAAAATAAAGTAGAAACAGACGCCAGTGAAGTATCATAAATCTTTTATCACGACTTTAATCATGATCCGTGCCAGTTGACCGACATTTATTTCTGTCACATTTAGTATGCGGCGGTGATCAATACTTCCTTTCATCAATATAACATCGTACAATACACTATAGCCGAGTATAGAAAATGTGATTGTCGCGGTGCAGCAACACGGAGTCCATCCGCGACGTGCAGTTCAGTCCGCACGTGGAGCACGCGCACGCGTTCGCGGCCGTGTCGGAGAACGGCACCGTGCAGGTGTGGGACGCGCGCCGCCACGAGCGCGCGCTGCACCAGTTCACGGCGCACTCGGGGCCCGTGTTCGCCTGCGACTGGCACCCCGAGATGCCCTGGCTGGCCACCGCCTCGCGCGACAAGACCATCAAGGTGCCGCTCTCGTCGCTCTCGCCGCTCTGGCCGCCGTCGCTCGTACGGAAGCGTCCCGTCCGCCCCGAGCGGCGACGTCCCGGAACAGAGTTACGATCGTCTCCCGTAACGGTAGTTCAGACCGCGCTCGATGGACGCGTGATGTGAGACGTTAATAATAACGTTTTGTCACAGAAACAAACGATGGTAATAAACGTAGTCGCCCGTTGGGAGCCCGCGGTGGCAGGCTTTTCGATAAAGCGGAATGCACGTTACTGCATGAGGTTACGAGTGTTATGAATACATTATAGTTGTCGACGTGCGCGTGTACTGTGTCGCTCGGCCGCGGCCGGGAAGTAGGTCGGCGCAGATAACTCCGTCTGGCTGCGGCTGTTTGTTTCATTTTATCGATGTCGGCATGCAATTATAGGAATTCAGTATCTCGCCGGCGTCGTTATCGGAAATAACGAAGCCGAGGAACAGACTCGTGCACGTGTAACTTTTATTGTATGCAATGCAACAGCAGTGAATGCGAATGGACCGCCTTCGCAGCAGACGACGGGCGAGCGCGGTGAGCGCAGCGCGCCACTGGATGTTCGGGATGCATTTCTACGACCGGTTCTTCTCCTTTTTCTGATTTGGTTCAAAATGTTTTCAATCCACACTAGTCCATACAAGTATTATAAAAGCGAAAGTAACTGTGACGACATCTCGGTCAAACCGCTGAACCGATTGTGCTGCAATTTCGTACAGAGATACTTGAGAGTTTCGGGATGAACATAGGCTACTTTTTCTCCCAGTTTTTTTTAAATAGTTATTCCAGGAATTTTATTATTTTAAAATTTTTCATGAAGAACTTTATGACACGCTAATATCCACGCGCGAAGCCGCGGTCAAAGTTAGTAGATAATGTAATTTTATTTAAAAATACGAAAGCCAACAGAATGGATATAACGATGTAAAGTTATTTTTAGGTTTGGGACGTCCACGCGAAGCCTAACTTGGAACACACCATATACACGATCGCCTCCGTCGGCCACGTCAAGTGGCGTCCTCAGAAGAGGTGAGTCGGAATGGACCGACGCTGTTTTATTTTGTTCGTGATCGTGTCGATCTGGCCGCGAACTGCTAACGTCAGAATAAAAAATGATATTCCACGAGAACCGTGCCACGTACATCGAGCGTCGTTGCGGGCGCAGGTTCCAGGTGGCGTCGTGCGCGCTGGTGCTGGACTGCGCCGTGCACGTGTGGGACGTGCGTCGCCCGCACGTGCCGCTCGCCACCTTCGCCGAGCACCGCGACGTCACCACCGCCATCGCGTGGCAGGCCTCGCCCTACGCCTTCCTCTCCACCAGTCGGGTACGACGTCTGAACCGCGTCGGACGACCGTTACCGAATGACTATGCATTATATTTTCGAAAAACGGATGCCCTAAACGCAGACGAGCCTTCATCGGCCCCGGTCTGTCGCGGGCGGCCGCCCCACGACCGGCGAA
Source organism: Passova gellias (assembly GCA_018249975.1). Taxonomy (NCBI): domain Eukaryota; kingdom Metazoa; phylum Arthropoda; class Insecta; order Lepidoptera; family Hesperiidae; genus Passova; species Passova gellias. Next base: position 10,341 of record DWUN01003435.1, read on the forward strand.
CGTCGTTTCCGGCGGTAGGTCGTTCCAAATTCGTATTTTAATAATATGGTGTTGACGTTCCGATGCGCGCGGCGCGCAGGACTGCTCGCTGTATCGGCACCGGTTCAGCGAGGCGGCGCACCCGGTGCTGTGGGCCAACCCGCAGGGCGTGTGCGTGTCGGCGCGCGGCCAGCTGGCGCACGCCGTGCCCGACTGCCCCCTGCCCGCGCTGCTGGCCGCCGCGCCGCCGCCGCCCGCGCCCCCGGCGCCGCCCGCGCCCGCGCACTCGCACGCCCCGCTATCGGAGAGGCACGTGTCCGGACTAGGGTAACCGCTTTTCCCGTATCTCGCTAACGCGTAAACGCGTACGAGGCGGGTCAGTGCAGCGAGCGCTCGTCCCCAGCCGCAAGCAGCCCACCGCCGGCTCGCTGAGCGCGGCGGCGCAAGCGGCGCTGGAGGGCGCGTTCGCGGGCGGCGCGGCGTCCACGCTGGCGCGGCACCACCCGACCGCGAGCGAGTCGGCCGTGTTCGCGTGCGCGCGCGAGTACCGCATGCGCGGCCAGCCGGCGCACGTGCTGGCCGAGCACAACGCGGCCGTGGCGCGGCGACACGCGCGGCACGTGGTGGCGCACGTCTGGAGCGTGGTGCGCCTCGTGTACAGCGCGCAGGCGCCCGCCGCCGCGCCCGCGCACCCCGCCGCCCGCGCGCCCGCCCCGCCGCCGCCCGCACCGCCGCCGCGCCCCGACCCGCCGCCCGCCGCGCCGCTGTACAGGTACCCCGCCGGCCGGCCCCTTCGGAGTCGCCGCTGTTCGGACACGTTCCGGTGTAATGTCGATGCGTATCGCCAGCGCGGTGGAGGAGGAGCCGCTGGAGGAGGCGGAGGAGTGGGCGGAGAGCCGCGTCCACAAGCACAGCGGCGTGCTGGGGCTGCCCACGCACAGCATCTACATCCCGCCCGCCAAGTTCGCCAAGCGAGACGACGGTATCGTACTATTTTCATATCGATTCTTCCGTACCGTATCCGCGAGCATTTCAATAAGCAACAGATCGGATGCACAGTTCGTAGCTTTCTTGATCTCTATCTTTACTTTGGATTCTTACATACGATCGAATCGAGGGCGTCGATACGTATCGTTGCAGCGGAGTACCTGGGCTGGGTGTCGGCGGCGTCGGCGCACTACGTGGACGTGGAGGCGGCGGACTGGACGCTGCCCGAGGAGGCCTTCCCGCTGCCCGCGCCGCCGCCGCCCGCGCACGCGCCCGACGACCACACCCACGACCACGATGCGAACCGTCAGTCTCACCGCCCTCGTTATATCCCTAACGTGCATGGACCGACACCTTCACGATACTTCGGACGGCAGTACGTCCGTCGCCGAGGCATCGCGTGTTACGTTAATGTAATAGCTAATTTTTTAGGGTTTCGTACCTTGAAAGGAAAAAACGGAACCCTTATAGGATCGCTTTGTTGTCCGTCCTTCCGTCCGTCTGTCGAGACCCTCCTTCTCGGGAACGCGTGGAGGTATTAAGCTGAAACTTATATCGAATACTCAAGTCTACGGTCCCTTGGGGCTGTGAAAAAATCAAACTTCTAAGCCAACGCAATTAAAAGATGCAGCCGTTTATGCCGCAAATTTTCGACATTCGCAAGGGAATCAAAACCTACAGGGTACTTCCCGTGAACTCAGAATCTTGAAATTTGGTACGAAGCAACGTCTTAT
>DWUN01003436.1:0-12038 GCA_018249975.1 Passova gellias
ACGCTAAGATGAATAGGAGAGGAGCAGCAATAAAAAATAATTTATATGACAGAACAATGTTTGCCAGGTCAGCTAGTGTTAGATAAATGTAGACATTACACATGCCTTGGGTTCGATAAACATAACAATCTATTGTAGGCAGTAAAACATACTACGTATATGAGATACCGCAGACGTGTTAGTGATACAAGATGTTGATATTTGATTAGATGAAGCTACTTCACTGAAAGTGACAGCTCGAAAACGTCTCGAATTCAAGGCTTCTGGGCAGCGATATGCCTAGCAGATATACTTCGTTATATGTATTTAGTATGTACGTTTAAAGCGATACTTGATAAAAATATTTTTAAATTTTGTTTATCTTTTGTTTTACAAATTAGCCTAGTAAGCAGGCAGACGCAGCTGATGGTAAGTGGTCGCCGTTGCCTATAAACATTTGCAACACACGAGGAGTCACCAATACTTTTTTTTTTATATTTTATTGCGATCTTGCAATTTAGGATTGTGTTGAATATAAAGACATTTATTTCTTAAAAGAACAGGTAGAATAAAGATTGCGGAACATAAAAGTGTAAATGTATAGACATTTAGTGAAGTTGTGAAATAACAAATAAAAACTGGATTTAACAGTGATAATGATTAAGTGTTAACTCAACATTCCGACTATGTTTTTAATTGACTAGTGTTAAGTTAGTGGATTTTCAAAATGATGCTCTACGTGACTCAGACCACGGAGGTGCAGGTTCGGAGGCCGCCCAGGAGACGACAGATCAGTGCTAACATCAAGGTTCTTTAAGACCCGCTATTTATATAATAATTTATAATATGTAAAGGCATTTCATTTAACATGACATGAATATGCAGGTTATAGTTTGGGGCATGATATCGTTAAGTTTTATTATGTGATGCGTTGACTGCTGCAGCATGCTTGCTTGGTATTAAGTAACCTACTAAAGATAAAACAATGGAGAATAAATAAATATATATCAGCTGTCGTCATCCATCTGCAACCCACCATATTTTACTATTTACGGCGTATACAATTTTCTTTTATCCATTACTGGACATAGGCCTAATCGGCCCTAATCGGGGCCGCTCCGTCCGATACTGAACCTTCAGGATCCAATGGTATCCCAGTGTTCTCTTCAGGTCATCGCACCACCTGGTAGGAGGGCGACTTGGACTCCTGTCACGTAATCAACAACAACAACAATAACTCTTTATTGCACACAGCAAATACAAGGTTAATAGGATATAAACTGAAGACGGCATGGACAACAGGCGGTCTTATGGTTAAAACAGCGATCTCTTCCAGACACCCTTAAAAGTACGGAGTTTGTGTGAAAGAGAAATAAATTATTGATCTTAATGTCTCCTTGTCTCCAGCGGCACCATGCCGGCATATCGCAGTCGTCGTTCAGCGACGGCTCGATGCTCAGCGTGGGCTCCTCGGAGATGGACGAGGACAGCAGCAGCGGCCACCACCACTCGCACGACCACTCCGCCAGGAGCGACCACTCCGACCTTTACAGTGAGCTCACCCACCACAGACACAATCCACCTACATACTAACGGCGACCAGCTCAGGTATCAGGAGTAGCGACGCATCTATAACGCAACTAGTAATAACTTAAGTAACGTGATTGAAAATGTCCATGGTTACAAATGGCCATGGGCGGCAACAGCTACTTGTGATTGCTGGTCTGTTCCTATAAGAAAAGTTTGTAAGATTCAGTGTCGTATGGTTGAATTGTTTATTCAGTGTTAATGAACTTGACTGCTGAGCTGCTGACGGGGTCGTGTCTTCGATTCCCGCTCAGTGCCATGCTTGTTATGAGCATATGTTCAGATACTGCTATTATAGTTCAGATACTGCACTTATACAAAGCAAAATCTTTTCAAGTGGAACATTAAATTTGTATGTAATACTGAATAAACTAAATTCCAGATTCGTCGGAACCCCCGAGCGGAGTGGCGCCACTGTCGCACTCGGCCGCCAAGCACAAGATGGCGGTGCGCCCGCGCCGCACGCACGGCGCGCCACGGCGGAAGAAAGCCAACCCTGTACGTACGTCACATACTTCTATGCGCACTCAAACATCGTCCGATCCATTCCCATCCAGAACAATTCTGTACTTGCAGGTCTATGTCAAACCACATTACTTTACTGAATACAAATGCTTGCAAACACTTTGACCTTTAATATGACCGTCTGTCTTTAATCAGATTATCCAGTAACAATCGTTCCAATCAGTATAGTGTACTTAAAATCATATGACCTTTTAAATTGCAGATTGCCGCGTCAGCCTTGCCGATAACACCCGAACTGAACGAAGAAATGATACGAAGCACTACTCCTGAAGTCATCCACAAAACCTCAGAAGTTGTTACTGGTGATTACCCTTTAAATTTTGTAGCTAGTAAATGTATACATAAACGAGATAAAATTGATACCACTAGCTTTGACGGTGAAGGAAAACATCGTGAGAAAACCTGCATATCTTTAACTTTTGTATAGTGTTTTCTGAGGCTTGAGAAGTCTTTCAATCTGCATTTGGCCAGCATGGAAGGCTATAGCCTTAACTCTTGTCTTTATGAGAAGTGACCTATGTAAAGCTGTGGAGCAATGGAGAAAAAAAGTTATGAAATAAAAAGTAACCCATTTTTTTTCAGAATCATTCTCTTCATCGACAACTACGAAACATCATATGATCGTCAAAGAACAGCATCACCAATTGAACAAGGAATTGAACAAAGTTCTGGAATCTCCTTGCGATACTAAACTCAAATCCTCATCTTTACCACCCGGCCTCGCGCTTAGTCAACTGGTTGGTCAATCGCCAGCTAAACTCAGCATTGCTGAATCGAACACTCCACGGTCATCGATCAAGAGAAGCAAGTCCAATACACAGGACCAATCCATAAGAGAGGCTTCACCGAAAATCCAGTCGAGCTCCCCGAAAGCACAAACCCAAACGTACCACTCAGATGAGAGGATGACCAAGTATCGCGCAGAAAAGAAACAAGCCGAAGAACCTTGCCTTGAGAAAAAATCTAAGTCAGAAAAGAAAATGGAGAATGAGGTCATACGATCTTCGAAGAAAGAGGAATCGTTTTTCAGTAGACTGCTGCTGAGGAAAAGCGGAAAGAAATCAAAGAAAGACCAGACGGACGGAGAAGGCCAGCAGGAGCAGAAGAAATCAAAGTCAGATAAAACCACAGCCCAATACAAAGTGGTGGACTCGGAAAGAAGCGGAGTGTACTACAGTGAGCAGAGCTATAAGCCGACACCCGCCGAACGGACCCATAAATCTGCGGGTCAGAAAGCTTTCGCCAACCAAATGCACAAAAGGCTGGACAACAAAGGTGCATACGTTCAAGACAGCGCTTACAAAGACGTGTACAACGCCGCCAGAGTCGTCGGCGTCGAATATAGCGTGACCGATCTCAAAATCGCCGAGGAAACCGATAAAATGCTGAACATGGAAATGAAGAATCGTTTCAGCAGACGCGAGGAGTTCAGTGAGAAAGTCGAGAGATCTAAACGAACGTCTTCCAAAGAAACTATCGATGAAATAAAGAGGGAATCGTTTAACTTGCATCACGACAAGTCGAAAAGACCCGCCTCTGTCCAGAGGCTGATCGATCCATTTTCATCAAAAGCATTTATCGTCAATGAGTTGTCGAGTAGACAACAAGAAGAAAGTTTGGCTCCCACGATTGAGATTTCAGACGAAGAGCCATCGGCAGGGGCGATGCATATCAACCGTCACCATCAGAACGACTTTGTTTTCCACAGCGGGAGCATGCCTAAAAATATACCCTATTTCAATCCAAGTCTCGCAATATCGACTTCGCCGCCGAAAAATTTGGGTTACAACAGCTCTGAAAACGTCAAGCACACGAACCGATCTTCGGAACACGTGTATGAGTTCCGCGAAATGCAAATGGAGGCGAAACGCGAGTCGCATCACATGGCGAAGACGGAGGAATCCTATGTCACTTCGGGTTTGAGGTCTCTTGGAGATGAATACGTAGAAACGCGAAGCAGCATTGGCAAGTCACATAGCTTCCGTTACGCTTCGGAGTCCACTTCCATCAGTTCCCAGGAGAACCAGATGCCCAGTCTTCCCGCTATCGTAGGCATATCGGAACCTTTGCTGGAGAGTTGGGAGGTCAACTACAGGAGGAACGTGAGCGAAAGACACGATTATGCTAAGAGATTATCAGCAAGAAATTACAATATAATGCACAGTAACTCAGAAATGAATTACGACAGCTTGCCGAGCACGGACAGCAGTTACCTCGACAGCCTCAAAACTGATATCAACGATGATAGGAAACTATTCACAAATAGTATCCATATCACAATGGATGCTCATAAACGTGATAGCGACATCTCGCAGATAGAGGCTAAAATAGACGATATTATTAGTTCTCCTAAGCCGATCATATCCTCAATACTCAAGTCTAGTTCTTTAGATAGTGTTAAGAGCAGTCCCGAGAAACCTATGGAAGACAGACGAAAGACTATTTCCGTAGAAAGTGCATTGAGTCAGAGTAGTAAGAGCATACAGAAAGACAATAAACTCGATTCAGATAACTTCATCTCCGTTACTCACGTCAATAAGGAGCAGTCATTCGCAGACAAAAACGTCGATGCCTCCAAGAATAAAAGCGACGAAAAAATTCAAAAATCAGGAAATGCTAAGCCGGGAGTCCCCGAGTTTCTAAATATTCAACTGAACAAAGTTGACGCAAAACCGGTTACGAACATTGTACTCACAGCTAATGTAACGCCAAAGAAAATTGATAGTCCACAAGCCGACAAAGAGCTAGAGATAGGGAACTTTCTGCTGTCGGAAACAATATCTTCTCAAATTAAAAATGAATCGAGTAAAATCATAGAAAGCATAATTGAGAGCGTTAATACCGAAGAGAAAAATACTCAAATCGTTTCTACTAAACCCGCTACTCAACCCGGCACTCCGCAAAGTCCATTGTCTTCCAAAGCATTCTTCAAAAGGAAGGCGATGAGCGTAGAACATCAAGAGAAACCGCCAAAACCTAGAACGAACTCGCTCAGTACCGAAAGTAGCACTGAAAAGATATACGACAATATATCTATAGACCAGAGGTCCCACTCCAGTTTTGGTAGCAAAAGTTCCATTCAGAGCACCGACAGCAATGAGAACCGAATTCCTGACAGGCACGAGGAGGTGGTGGTGTATCGAAAGAAAACTGCAATTGGCAAGGAATCTCGGGGGGACAAGAGGAACGACGACGAACCAGAATTGATGAAAGTGTTCGCACGACGATCTCTCAAACTCAAGGACACCGAAGCGGACCATCTGGCGCAAGAGATAGCGGAATCCAAAATGAATAAAGACGACACCGCCGACAACTCGACGGCGAATCGAACAAAAATATTAAAGAACGAATTCAACGCGTCAATAAAATCGAGAGACAGCGATAAGGAAAATGAGGACACGAAGGACCAGAGCGTCGAGAACAAACTGGTGGACATCGCGGCCAGAGTCAGTCAGTTCGGGGTGCCTCACTACCAGAGGAGCGTCAGCATACACAGCGTGTCCACGAAACGGGAGAGCGCGCCGGTGTTCCGCAACGAGGTGAACAGATACAAGAAGGAGGTGTCCGACTCGACGCCCGAGAAGAGATTGAGAAACCGGACCTTCCCCGACCCGTCCAACGACCGCGAGGACATCAAGAGTCTCACCAAGAGCGACATGGCGTACAAGGTGGACACGCTGTCGAAACGGCCGTGGCAGAGGAAGGAGGAGTTCAGACAGTCGCTGGACAAGGAGAAGCGTGAGAGTGCTGTGATAGAGAAGGACGCGGACAGAGAGAAGGAAGGGGAGAAGGAGAAGGAAGACGGCGAGGCGGACGCGTCCCCGCAGTTCAAGGGAATCCTGCAGATGCGGGCGGAGTGGGAGCGGCGCGCGAAACAGGGGATGACCAAATAAACGAGGGTGCTACGTGTAAGGTACTAGTTTTAACATTGTTTTGAACGAGCTGCGCCTCGAGATGTTACCCGCGGAGATTTTGATCCCATGGGGATTTCGGGAAAAAAAACAGTAGACTACATTGTCCTATAACCTTAGTTGCCAACCAACCAACCAACCAACCAACCAACCAACCAATCAACCAACCGCCTAGTTTTTGCAGCGCCCGCCAAAAACTTACTTTGGTAGGAAAATTTTCGCTCCCTTGGTTCACATTATTGTAATTGTCGTAAGGATCCCTTATATAATTGGAAATTAAATATAGTCTATGTTACTCGTTGTTAATGTGGTTTTCTATGGGTAAATGAATTTTCAAAATCGGATCAGCTTATTCAGTTTTTGAGTTTATTCAATACAAACAAATCCTTATCCTATATAATATTATACGAGTACGTGTAGCCGTTTCAATACAGATGATTGATGACGTGCGCGCTAGATGGCGCTGAGTGTCGGTTGAAAGCATTCTACCAATTTCACCGCGATGTTTTACTTTGAATACATTATTTATATTGTTTATTTACAATCGTACTAAATATCTTATTGTTTTCCAGAAACATGGAAGATACCGCGCTGTATACAACCGCGTATATAGATTTATTAATATTATATAGTGATAAAGAGATAATTATTGTTAAACAAGAGCATCGGCGAGGAGCGGGCCCCAGACCTTATTGTTTAGTTGTAGCTGTAAACCTAACGTTGGCTAAGACAATGTATTTTTGAGTGTTATTAAATTGATATAGCGCATAGTTATATTTTATTAAAAATTACATTATGTATTGAACACTTGTGAAATGTGAAATACAAATTTTATTCCTATAGTTCTTACCTTGTTTTATTTGTGTCAACCTGCGCCACTTTAAAGGTCGTCGCTCACCTATCATCCCGACACCACCAGTATCGCCTCAGCCTTGCATTTCAAGTTTCCTATCTGGACTTTCATATATGCCGTTAGTATTAATATCCACTCCATCGCAGGTCGGTCAAAGAAGAGTTTGTTGCGTTTGAACTCTTAAGAACTAATCGCTTGAGGTGTAATTGAGTGATAATTGCTTCATGATAGAACTAGGTCTGGTGGTGGGACTTCCCCGGCCGAACCGTATACTTGTTCTACCGCCTTCCGCAATGCTTTTAACATCACTAGATGTCAGTCAAAATTGATCGCGATAAATATTGCCTTAGTTGAAATTTTCTTTGGTCTTCATAGTGAGATCATACAACTACAGACGCGTTCTGGGTCTCGAGGACAAAGTACATTAGTAATACAAATAAATCCGCATTCAATTTAAACCGTTTTCATTTTACCAACAGTAAGCTTGATAGCCAATAACAAAGTATTGGACGTGTGCATTAAGTTGGTCGGACATCTAGACAACTATCAAACCTACAAAAAGCTAGATGAGCGCAGATCTTTATACACGCTGTATATTCGGCATCTCGAGGCCTACCGCTCGTTAAAGAAACAAAACGATAAGGACCAAAACGTTAAGAAAACCTTAACTAGAAATACACGTCGCTAAGTAACAAGCGCATATTGCATATTACTACTATTATTGATGTAAACTTTTGTTTAATGTAAATAAATCATAAGTCACTCTAGTACATATGTGGACACGCCCTATTTCGCAGTTCGCCGCGCTAATCCGATGCATTAAGTCTAGTGCACAGCTCAAAGCGTTGGCGTGCGAATGACCCCTTATCGCGAGGGTACAGGCTAGCCATATCAAGTTACGAGGCGGACTTTATAGTGCTAGGACTTTGTCAGCAATATGAAATACAAAATGGAAGAATTTAATACACACGGCACTGGTACCAAGTTGTACGGCTTAAATGGGTAACATCTTTACATAGTATAAAACAAAGTCGCTTTCCGCTGCATGTCCCTATGTACGATTAGATCTTTAAAACTGCGCAACGGATTTTGAGTGATTCAAGAGGAAGGTTTATATGTATAATAACATCCGTTATATAGTTGATAAATAGTGTTATAATTTATGTGGCAGAACAACGTTGGCCGGGTCAGCTAGTGTTATATAAAAGGCACAATGATTTCTGCGTTACGACAATAAACTCGACGTAGGTTCGATGCCTAGCTACGTAATTATCTAAATATAAAATGTACTTATCTACATTGCTGATTTTGAAACATTGCTTATTTGGGTCTTATTTTATAGGATATTGTAAAGATTTCATTTAAAAAGCCACCTATTTGGTTGTAACGATATTATTACATACACAATATAACGCCTATTTCCTGTAGTGGTAAGCGGAGGCTAAGGCTTTTCACTGGGTACTGACAAAGTTCCTAAGTTACTTTGATCTGTCTTTTTATATACACCTCCATTAAAGTTACTGATAGAAGTATCTGCTTTGATCTACCTCTTCAAACTCTACCTCTTCAAACTCTACCATTCACATGCGCTTTATAAATATTTTTCGTGTTTTTTTGTGTTTTTATATTTAATCTACATCTTATATTTAATTGTCTAGAAACGAATGCATCGGCGCGTTATACATGAGACAGCTGTTGAGTGATTTCTGTATGTCAAGCTTATCAGCTTTGAAACCATCATAATAGAGCTTAATGAGGCGGGGAAATACCACGCTATGACAATGGGACGCCACGCCATACCTAACAAACATACAAACGTAACCTATACGTATAGTATAAAAGTTACCCACACTAATGCAGTTGTTATAAATTTGACTGGTCTCTTGCTCTAGTTAGAGAACTGTTGAACGGGAGGTGGTAGGTATTATTCCCATGTAGAATACTTGAGTGAACTGTTCGTTCTGAGTCTGAGTGTGATATTAGCCAATGAGGAGGCACCGACAGAAGGTGATCATTTCATTGTATATCAATCGAGCTGTGTACATGATAATGTATACCGATCTTTTGGCTTTCCTAAAATTGAACTCATTTGTAAGGTATGTTGTATATATGCATCTAGCGTGCTTATAACCTTCTCCGTATTGGTCAGTGCTGTATACATCTGTAAAGGCAAATCACATTGAACTCAATTGTTTTTATTATTTTAAGTGTAGCAGTGATAAGTCGTTGATGTATCTAAATAAATTAACGTTGAAAAAACCGGGTTAAACTTGTACTTATTTTGCAAAATGAGGCCCGTTTTAATGTAGTCAGTAGTTCGCTAAACTTCATTTGGTCCTCGTTCCAATTTCAATGGTCGCAAAGAAAATCCAACCCTTGCACGGAGGGTGATTCGGAACGCAAAGGAAAGTGAGCGAGGGGAAGCCTAACTCGCGCATGCGCCTCCGACCACACAGACACCGAGGCGATCTCGACACTCGCAGCGATATTCGCCATTTTATTTTCATTTATTTCTCATTTTCCCACATAAACGTTTCATTTTCAATGGTGTTTACATGATAATATACGTTTTAAATGTAAAAAGTATCGCGAAGTGTTCGCACCGTTCATTCATTTGCGATATACGAACATAATTCCTATTCTTACGTAATTGTTTTCCTGTCCGAAGATTGTGTAAGATACCACAAGGAGTGAGGTGAGGTTCCCTATTTTAATATCAGTATACATTATAAAAGCGTAATATGTAACTTATATTACTACATTGCTCTCCGAATTCGCTTGCAAAATGCATTCGTAAACGTACTCTTTACAGGAGTACTAGCTAAACCCATGTATAGTTTTGTACCAGCACCAATATTACTTTGTTTCTGCTGTTTTACAGATGTAAATTCACTGATCGGAAAATGATTTTATAATGTCGTATACGTGTATACAATGTGAACTAAATCCTTGATTTTATTTTCTTATAATTCCAAAATCCTCACAGACATGCGTCGCAATTAACACAAAAGTTAAATACATGCTTTTTAAAATTCAAATCACTGTTGCGATGTCGTAATTATGTATTTAAATGTAGAGTATGCTAATGAAACGTATTTAGATGTAATTGATTACTTTTCTTAGAACTAATAAAAATAATTTTACGGTAACAAAGGATTATTTGTGTATCATTTAACATTCAATGTGAGTTATTGCGTAGATATCAATTGTTGTCTAAATAGGAGAAACCTGTATTCTTCATTTGGTTATGAAAGTAGAAAATTGGGATCCGGATAGTCAGATATTTATCAGACACTGCGCCAAATGTAGCATGCGATTGAAGTTTTAACCATCAATCATCTATTTCGACCTTCGAATTTATATCAAAACGTACATACATACATAACATCACCCCAGGTCCCGAACGGGGTAGGCAGAAAGCACCGACCAAAACTTCATTGCTGCAAAGCAGCAGATAAAAATGCAACGCTTTTGAACAATGAACAAAATATGCTATCGCCTGTAACATATACCTTAGATGTGCTAATATGTATTTTGAACATAAAACCCACTATTAATAAATGTAAATGACATAGTTATTGCATATTTCGTAATTGAGTCATACGTACATGAAATGAAAGCTTATTTAGCAATTACTAGAGTCATATTTGCTACAGCAACATTGTCGACGTTATCTTTGTTCTGACTTACAAACTATAGTAAATTTAACAGGAATTACTCGTATATTCAATGATTATCATAGATAGGTCTTATAACGATAGGCATTGTTAATGTTTAAATAAAATCGTGAAAATTTTAAAAGCATATCGTTTATAATTAGTATTTTTTTTTAATTTGATTCCAATAATATCATTGTTTATAATTAATGTCGGTGATAATGATGTGTATCTTAGATATATCTTTTACACTATGTTCTACTAAAAGAAGGTTGGGAAATCTTTTGAAACAAATGCTAGCGATATTATATGGTGTGGCATGGCATCCCCAACTGTGGGAGGTAAAATGGGATAAATTTACTGCTTCATTCACTACCAAGTTAAATATTTATCGTAATCAAAAGATTTGCTTATTCTAAAACCAAACAAACGCTTTGATATTCTCATTTGGGCCGCACTGAAAGTTGCAACCCAATTTTACCGACACTGAAATATTCATACACGAATCTCATGTCTTTTGTCCAAATTGCGTCCTTTCTTCCTTACTGCTTTGAAGTTCAAAAACACAAACAAACCTAATTTCAATGAAATCCATTTTATTTTGATACAGCCATAGGTTCATTGCTATCACGTCAGGTATCTATTTGTCGTGATATTTGTCTTTGGTGAGAATCGAACCCACAACCAACTTACCAGTCGGGATCATTAAGCACACGACCAACGGTTTAGGCAACACGTTAAGATTTTACATTGAGTATTTATTCTGTATCTGTCCATATATATGTAATTCCATGAGTTTCATTTGAAAACATTAAATGCGTTTCTTTTGGCATGAAGCAGGCTTTGCTACTATTAATTTTGCTTCATATTTCACACTCGCCGGTCCCGCGCACTTTGGAAACGGTCAATAAATTTCAATACAGCCGAAATGATAACAGATGGCCGTTATGCAAATTGGCCGATCTCCTTCCTTCAAACATTCCCGTTAATTTACGGCTCCCAGCTCAAACTCAAATTAACTTCGGCCGTCATGTTACGAAGAAATTGGTCGATGTAATGATGAAACACGTCAAAAGTTTACTCTAACAAAGTTACGCTGAAATCTTTGCTATATTAGGGCACTTTGAGGGTAGAATATTTTATTAATGATGCACCTGATTCTGTCGGCAACTGCCGCAGGGGTAGGTGTGCATCTGGATTCGCGGTGGTCTTCCGCAGTTCGATTTGCGCGCTTTGGAGATGAGGATTTGCAAATGAGGTTGGCGTGTTCAGATCTCCATCGAAGCCGGTGGTCACACTGGACAGCTTGGCGGAGTATAATAATAATAACTGGGGACAATTCTACACAGGTGTGTCTGATTCCAAGTTAGGCAATTTAATGCCTGTGTTAACCGGACAGCTGATAAACATACATATAAATATGATAATACTTTTAGAGTATAATATTATAGACTTTGACTGCCTCGTTGGTCGTGCGGTTGCTAGCGCGACTGCCGATCGGGAGGTCCTGGGTTCAAATCCCGGGTT
>DWUN01003437.1:0-12038 GCA_018249975.1 Passova gellias
GTTTTTTCCTTTGTATCTCATTGTAAGCGAACTTAATGTTTTTATGAGAATAAATTCTTTAAACCTAACCTAACCTAGCTATGACAATGTATCACTTTCATTAAATGTCTGAAATCACTTTATGAAAAAACAAACAGAAACAGCATGAATGAAAATGAATTTGGACAAATCCGGTGACGGCTTACCTAATCTCGTCATCGCAGTCTCCTTTCTCGAAGGCCTCCCAATCGGAGCAGCGCAGCGCCGGGAAGCCGTCCGGCAGCAGCAGCGACTCCGCGAACAGCAGCCACACGCGCGAGTGCGAGCACGTCTGCAGCAAGCAGTTGGGCTGCATCGAGCCGCTGTTCGGGTAGTAGTCCGCGTGGCCTGGAGATAACGTGACAATCAGAAAGAAAGATCCTAGGAAAATATATAAATTTGCGGGCATTGACGCCGCTCGCACTCTTCACGCACAGCCGGCGGCCGCGGAGACTTCCGTCGGCCTGTCTCGGACCTGTTATGTCAACATAGGAAAGTATTAATCTTCCTCGGCATCCGCAACCGTCAACACTCGCGTTGTACATCTGTTTTGTTATTCTTCCATAAGTCGCTCCTTCTACGAATCCGAAATGTAATCTTTCTCATGAAAATAAAGACGGTCAGGTTAATTCTACTCTCTATTAAATTCAAAATGGACTCACCAACGGCAGGCTTAATCCCATAAACTCCGGCATCGGAATGGATGACGTCGACGTAGTCCGCATCGGTATCATTTAGCCTCAGTAGGGGGTCCACGTGGCTGAAGCAGGGCCCCGCGGGGTCCAGTCCGGTTATCCGGCCGATCCTTCTGCCGGTCAACTTGAAGAACATCATTCCCGCCAAGCCGCTTATATGCGCGCCGAGGCTGTGGCCCACCATATGGATCAAGGACGGCTCTAGGCCACCTAGAAATATGAAAAATTTTACAGACAGTAAAAACCTCGTACACTCAGTGGCGCTTCTCGAACGTTCTGTCTAGGGAACGCCTCACGCGACCTGGTTTCTTGCGGTGTCCGTCCGTCCAAAGGTTTCGAGGCGAACCAAGAGGCACTACCCGGAACTCGTATGCTAAGCCTCAGTGGTCTGTACCTAGGCGTGAGAGGAGGTACTTAAAAAGCCTACATCTGCATTATATAAAATTAAGGTGTGCTTGTGTTCGTAATTCTAAAAATAACTTGACTAATTTCGATAATATCGAGTCACGTGTTAGCTATCGTTGAAAGTTTTCCCACCAAAACCTATAGTTGTTTTTTGAATTAGTTACCTACACGGTGTAGGTGAGGTAAGGTAAGGTTTTTAATAAGCAAAAAAGTATAACATACAAAAGTAGCCTTACAATATTTTTCTTTTCAAATTTTCGGCTCTTCAAACGGCCGCGAATGAAGACCGAAAAAACAAGTTATTTTATAAAACTGTTTATCTTCAACCTTGCACTGCACATTATAAGTCATTACACGGACGGGTTACATTATTTTTAATTGCCATTAACTATTAAAATAACTGTTGAGACACGTTATTACACGTGCTGCTCTGTGTACACACGTGGCGTGCACATCGCCCCAGACGCCACAACGTGACTGCTTCGTGACCTACACCCGGAAACATCTCCTTTGGGGCTTTAGAAAGAAAAATATCGACTGAATACATCTTCTGTGCAAATGGATTGTTAGATGTTGGTAACATACGCTAATAATGATTTTTTAGTTTTTGTAACAGAAATAAGTTGTTTGGCGAAATATTGGAAATTGTCACCGCTGTATTTAACCCATGATAACGTAGTTAGCCAAGTTGGATTTTATTACAGACAATAATTATTAATAAACGTCAGATGTGAAGGATTTGTAAGCTTGTAAAGTAAGTCTTAAACGATACTTTAATATAGTTCAAAATTAGAAATCAACAAAGAGACAAGAACAAAAGAACGCCATATACGCGAGGCGGAAAACCCAGTTTCCGTCATTGAGATGATCCAATTGTAAATGGCTAACAAGCGATTTGTTCTCGTGGTAATATTAATCAAATTTCCGTGTTTGCATTTTAATTCAGTTCCTACTCTATGGTATTGTTATACTACAACAATTATCTTATCAACTGCCACTTTTCATAATAATTGTGCGCGAGATAAGGCGCTTCATCTGCACGTACTACTAATGTAATAAAATTGAGGGGTCTGTTTTAATGTGGCAAAAAGAAAAATATACTTTCAACAAAATAACAATTCTTAAAATTTCGTGTCTGAGTGTCTGTTTGTTGCGGTTAATCTCCGAAACCATTGGACAGAACGTGAGGAGGGTCAGTGGCAAATAACTGTTCTAATAAAGACTAACTTAATTTACTCACTTACGTTAGTTACTTTAAATAAATATTACAGAGCTACGCGACAAGTCAGTTTAAAGTACTATGTGAATTAATTTATAAAATATGGTTTGCGGTTGGGAATGTTCACTGCATCTCATGTATAATCACACGATTCACTTACTGTGAACCACAATTATTGACGTGTTAACGAGAAATATACTTTGATTTACTTCAAAGGTTTAAAAAGCAGAACGACCAACACACCAGCTTGAGAAAAACAAACTAATTATGCTCATTGTAAGAGCAGACTAAAAATGTACTTTACCGAAAAAGCCTATTTTTATTCTGTAGCCGAACTGACAATCAGGAAGATATTCTGTCATAAAATGGAAATGTATTGATAAAACATGCAATGTACTTGTTTATATGATCGCACCGTATTTACGGTTTAAGTAGACGTGAAACGATTGTTGCAAAGCTGAACCTCAACCTTGCGAGTAAATGATGACAAAAAATGTTAAGTAGCGAGTAGTAAGGGCTGTGTGTTTCAGAACGGTCACGACATGGAAGTCCCAGGGTATGTTTAATGTTAAGGGACATAATGATGAACCGTACCGGCGACGAGAGCGGCCAGCACCTTGGCCAGCTCGGAGCCCATGAACTGCACGTAGGTGGTGGAGCGCAGGTACAGCCAGCGGATGAGCGAGCTCCCGTCCAGCGCCAGCAGCGACAACTCCTCGCCTTTATCTAAAACTCAATCACTTGGACAATCTTCGATGCCCCATGACATTTCCCAAAAACCAGGAGATATACTCGTATTTAGGTGATCGTTCCTTCGGACACCGATAGTACCATGTACCATGCTTTCAGAGACGCATGTAGATAATTCCACTCATCGACCGTCCTATACAAGCAGGACGAAGAATCTATGAATTTGAATTTAATGACAATATATTTTATTTATTTAGGCTTTGTTGAAGCCAAAAAAATCCTGTACAAAAGGCGGGCTTAGTGCTAAATAGTATTTTGTACCAGCAGACAACGGGAATGTCCCGAGAAATTTCCAAGCCGATACAAAATAAAAATATTGGAAGATAAAAATGAAATAGAAAATTAAATTGGTACCATCGGCCCGTGTTTGTGAAATATTTGTTTCTGTGAATAGTTGTAATTTATTCGTAAAAGATTTTATTTTCGGTGACGTCAACGTACCTGAATTAAGAAAGGAGTCGCTGACCGTCCGGAAGCCTTCCCCGGAGGGGTCGTCGAGGAAGCCGTGGACGTAGATGACGAGCTTCTGGCCGTAGCTGAAGCCGCGCGCCTGCGCCACTGAGCCGGCGGCGCTCGTCAGGTTATACACGGTCGTGTATGATCTGTTGACAGACGTATTGATGGTAACCATGTGTTCAAATACCGGCCGCAAAACTGTTCTCATGACATTCAATATTGAGACTTTAGTTTCAAGTATGTTTTACTTACAATAAGTAAACTGCTTTGAATTAATATTTACTTTTATTGTACTAAAAATAATTATTACAGGAATTTAAACAACAATATAAATAAAATAAACATAATATAAATAAAACAGTACAATAAGGCTTTTTGTTTACCTACCTCTATTTATAAATGCATATAATAAACTTTAATGTGTTGATAAAGTTTTAGAGTTATTAAGAAAGTTTTTACTTGCAATAAAATTAGTGTAATTTACTTATATCATTACCTCCTCACACTAACTGAACTAACTCCCACTAACTGGCACGTTCCTGCAGGCCTGTCAGAGATTGACCGCAGACGGCCACAAGCCAGCGGCCGCTAGTCAGCTGCTCTCCTCGCATCAGGCTGTACGATACATACCTCGTTCTATACACCAGCGTGAGTTTCGTCAGATCCGGTTCTTTTTCCCCTTCGATCTGCTCGTACGACACCCCAAGAAGCCTTTTAACATGGGCACCTGGAACATAATACATATCTTAGCCCCGGGCGTTCCGCACTATGGCCACTGCGGCAGTGGAATAGGTAATGAGTAGAATCGAGGAAAAAAAGCAATGCCAACACTGGAGATTGTAACTTCGGTCCATGTAAAACCGTATGTAAGACATAACACTGCCCGGGACATTTCGAGTGTGACGCTTACATTGACTGGAGCCCACGGCGGTGATAGTCTCGTCGATGGGCTGCTTGACCGTCTGGAGCTCCTTCTGGATGCCCTGCCCCAGCATCTGGATGACCTGCGCCTGCTCCTCCGGCTGGGACGTGACGAACGCGACGAAGGTCGCCACCAACGAGAATAAGGTCGTGACGTCCACGGAACTCTGGAAGGACGGTCATGTCAGTTCTGACAACTGAACTTAAAGAGTTCCCTCGAAATATTTTTATTGAGCAATAGGCTTGCGTTTGACTGCGACCTCACCTGATGGTAAGCGAGGTGCAGTCTAGGACGAAGCACGCTCGCCTAGAAAGTGCCTATTCACTCATAGTTTAGAATAATCCCAAGTTGTAGGATTCCAGAAAGATAGACGTCGGCAGGGAGAATTTCTTTAGAAATATACAGTATTTAGATCACTGGTGGGTAATATTGAACGAAACCAAAGCATTATACATGCGGCGTTTGCTGGGAGATGGTGTGGTAACAAAGTAATGAATTTGGACGTCTATAGATACTGGCCGAGGGGGAGGCGAGCGGCTGCGGAACCACCGCGCATACTTGAACTGTAACGGATATAGACTTGGCATGGAGGCAGGATACATGACAGCTATAAATTATTCTCATGATATCTCCTTTATGCACAGAAATAGTGGTTATAATGAACGTTAATAAGATACAATAACAATAAATTGTAATAAATCTTTATGTTTGTGTCTCCATTAATTGTGTTGGGGTTTCACAATGCCGTTGTGATTCTACTCGTATATTTTGATAAAGTAACGACACCATTTAAATATCACTCGCTATAACGCTGAACGAAAACATCATGAGGAGACCCGCACGCCGCCGAGATGTCATAAATGATATACCATATTTTCCAAGGTGTGGTAAGCCTACCGACCCGCACTCGGCTAGCGTGGTAGACTATGGCCTCCCTCCCGCCCACTATGAGAGGAGATCCGGTCCAGTGTGGACATTCCAGTATTGAAAAGTACGAAATATACATCGTTACAGCTGAATCATAACCAGATGTAATTTTTTCACTACTTACAATCATCGTTGTAAGCCGATCCCAAGTGGACGCCAACTGTAAATGAAAATGAAAACACGGCGTGTTAGATGACCCACTCGTCCTAGTCATTCCTATCGCGTACGTATTGCAGCGCTTGAAACTGTGATTTAAAAAATCCAATTGTTTTATCAATTACTAGCTTTTGCCCGCGACTTCGTCCGCGCGGAATAGTGACTTCGGGTAACATTTTAATTTCCTACGACAGTTTTATAGCAAAACACAGTATTCCACGCTGACGAAGTCGCAGGCAAAAGCTAGTATAGCCAATATTGATAAGTGATAATTTGGCATTCAAATAGTGAAAGAATTTCTGAATTCCGTCCAGTAGTTTTTGAGCCTATTCGTTACACACACACACACACACACACACACAAATCTTTCCTCTTTATAATATTAGTATCATAAGGTACATAGATACACTGAAAGAAGATCATGTTTAGTCATCTTAGTTCGGTGATGCGGTGGTAGGTCGCGGACTGTGAGGGTACCGACTGCCGACCCCTGGGTGGTGGCCAATATCCACGAGCGTTTCCCGTACTTCAAGGAGCACGTTCAGCGCGGTCCCAGTTGACCGAACAATCGTTAATTCTCCCAACTCCGGTCACCTGTACAAGCGACCAGCCAACGGGATATCCCCATGTACGCGGGCGACGATGGACAATACAGGTGCATACAAACAAAGCGTGCTTAATCATTTTATGAACAGTTTTAACATAAATAGCAAAACCTCTGGAATATTTTAAAATAAATAAAATAATAATAAATTGAACAAATCCACTCGTGACTCCGTGATTCCAAATTAGGTAATATTCAAATACTCGCAAATCACGCAATCCCTATATTACGGTAACCGGCCAGCTGATATACCTTCATTATACACATTCTATACAATGCTAAGTATACCTACATACATATTATACAATAGATATTATTATATTATCGAGACGGAACAAACTCATAATCACATCAAATGTTTCTCCTGGGTGGGAATCGAACCCACGATCTTCGGTGTAACAGTCGGGACCTTTAACAGCTCATCCAAGACGCCAGTCAAATATATGTATGTATATACAAAATCAACAAATTATATACACCTTTAGTGGGTGTTTTGTGTTAGGTGCGAGCAACACACAGTGGGGCCAGATCGGCTACGACTCACGCCGTCCAAGAACGCTCTGGACGAGAGCTCCTGTGTTTCGTCCAGAAACACGCGAGCGGGCTCCATGCTGGAATGTAATGAAGCGACGCGTCTCACTGACGTCTACTGGCCGTAGGCAAGCTGGGGATTGCATCGAAATTGAAAGAAATTGCCTTTTAAAAGAAATCTTTAAATAAAACATTTCTCATAAAATATACTCAGTCGATATTGAAGTTGCATTGAATATTGTCTTTTACTTATCATCGTACCTCACTATGTACTTAATCTTTTCAAAAACGATACAAAAACCTCAACTCTTCTAACTGTATGGTCGCCGCCGGTTAATAGATTCGATAAAAAAAATTGTTAGCGTCATTCGAAAGAGCTATTATAAAAACGATTTGAACGAAATCACAGGATATTACTGTAATGTGCAAATGGTTCTCGCGTGCTTGGCCCCCGACGAATAGAACAAAATGTACTTCTACCTGTATGTAAAATAACATAATGAAAAAATAGTTTGTATGTTTGGACGCGCTAATC
Source organism: Passova gellias (assembly GCA_018249975.1). NCBI lineage: Eukaryota > Metazoa > Arthropoda > Insecta > Lepidoptera > Hesperiidae > Passova > Passova gellias. The sequence goes on from DWUN01003437.1 coordinate 7,219, forward strand.
TGTGAAACTATTGGCGGGATTTGAAGAATCATTTTTTATTTGATAGTCCAACTCTTTAGTAAGGTTATGGCTATTTAAGATCATACTACGACCTTAAAAAAATTGAAGAAAATAGTAAATAACGAAGTAAGATCGCGGGCGCCGCGCCGCGGTGACTTGACGTTGAGACTTTATATAGTCTATAAAGTGTACGTTTAAAAAATTCTAGGTTATAGTTTTCGCGATACACCGACGCAGGAAGGGGACCCGACTCCTTGATCGTCCGAATCAGGTACGACCAAGATATTAGGAATCATATAAATTATAATATCCGTCTGAGGCAGTCTTACGTCTAACGGTTACGTCGTCGAAGTACACCCCGTTAAGAAGTTAATATCTGCGGCATCGGTGGCACCTGCTCACCCTGAGACTAGTTTCTCGAGACCTCGTGTCGATTGTAGTGCGATAACAAACTCATTCGGCACCGGATTCAAACGATCCTTTTACGTCTCAGATAAAGTTAATTGTTGTTTTTAGGCAATGAATACCCTTCCTTCCCTTCAGTGCACGAAGATATTTCATTCCTGGAAGTATTCTCATTTAAATATAGAAAATACACACGCAGGCACACGGCGACATTGTTGGGTTGCAACTTTCTAAGAGAGGATAATGAGTTAATAATAATACTGCATTAATAAAGAATTATTCGGGAAAGGCACTCTTTAACTGCTTTGTTTTGTAAATACAGCTATTTTGGTTCCGGAAAATTTTAATTTTTAATACAAACGGGTGTTGCTTGATATCCGAGTAGGTACGCCTTTTGCCAACTGCGGGCGGGAAGAGAATTTATAAATTAGCTCGAGATAAAGACATCGTCCTGTTGATAATAATAAAAGTGAAATAACTATATTTTTGGTTAAATTCTCATTACATCAGAAGATTTCGTTCATTATTTCGTTTAATTAAAATAGTATAATAGAATTAATTTAACGTTTCATTGTTTCGCTTCCATTGTTTTTATTTCTGTTATCTATTCTATACATATAATAAAACTGTAGTAGAGTTCAATTCTGTACATTGAATAAAAACTAAAAAAAATACGCCTAGGGGTCTTCATGCATGTAACACAAGCCAAAAAAAAATCATTTTGAGATTTTTGTCTGTCTGTCTGTTGTCCGGCTTTCACGCAAAAACTAATGGACGAATTACGATGAAACTGTTTTTTTTATATAGCTATTCGACCTCGGCAACATAATACAGGCTTGAATTTATTTTGAAATGACTCCAAATGGTGCCCAAAGTCGCTGTTCAAAGACGATCAAGTCGCAGGCAAAAGCGAGTAGTACGTAAATTAACTATTACATAGTCCGCTTTTATGCAACGCTCTCTAAGTTGCATTATTTTATTATTAGATTTTCAGGTCATTGCGTACCTGTTGCTTCCAAACATTATGTAAAAGTTGTCGCCACAGAACAGAGATTCTATAGAAATTCCAGTAGGTATTACACTTTGCCAATTGTATAAATATTCTTTGTTGCTTTGTATCACAAACTTGTAAAACGCTTCTTTCAATAATCTAGTAAACATTTACAGTGCGAATATTTACTGATTCCTAAAAAAAGCAATTAATTCCTTTCCAATCTCCGTATTAATTCTCCTCAGCAAATGCATCGATTTTAAAACGAAATCAGAACTGGCTGTTGAAGGCGAACAGTATTGACGAATAATATCTAAATATATATAACTCAAAGGTGACTGACTGACCGACATAGTGATCTACCAACGCACAGCCCAAGCCACTGGACGGATCGGGCTGAAATTTGGCATGCAGGTAGATGTTATGACGTAGGCATCCGCTAAGAAAGGATTCTGATCAATCCTACCCCCAAGAGGATAAAATAGGGAATAAAATTTCCACAGTCTATAATAACCATTATTTTAGTAGTTCTCAAAGATTACATAAGTTTATAACAGGATAAATTAAATACTTAACTTGACCTATTTTCCTCTAACAGGTCAGTTGGAAGAAATTTCTTAGGAAATTAATCAGTAACTCTTTCTTATTACTTTTGTATCTGTTACTTCTCTTTGTATACATAAACTACTTAAATAAATAATTTTGCTTATCGCACAAATATTAGTCATGGACTGGCATCGAACCCAGGACTGTTGCAGCGGTCAGCTTGTTATGGACATGTCTACTAGATAGCCGTGTCTATGGTCGCCACGCCGCAATGTCTGCGACTGAGCCCGACCCGCCCACACAACGGTAAACAAATACGGTTGGTATTTATCACTATGGTATTGTGTCATATTATTGAATTTGATTATCGAAATTAATAAAGCATAGATTTAATTTAAATAAACCGACCCACGCACGAACACATGCGCACGCCACGCCTACTTCCCATACGGGTGGGCAGACGCTACGAATTTTCATCAACCATACTTTTAATAAGCAGTGATAGCCTAGTGGTTTGAATTTCAGCCTCCCACTTCGGGGGATCTGGGTTCGACCCTGGCACGCAAAACAAAAGGTTCGAAAAAACACCTTGTAATATCTATTACTTCTACTTTTATCAAAATCATCTGATCTTCTTTTAAACATTTTTGCAATTGAACAGAAAATTAAATTAAAAATATATCTATTGTGAGAAAAAGGGGACAAAATCCCTTTTTTTTTAACGTTAGAGACCTACACAAAATCGGGTATCGTGGCTTCGATTCCCAGTCAAGACATTTCTGTAATGAACACATTTACTTATTACATAACACAGGCATTGACTTGCCTAATTTGGTATCAACCGCCGTATGTGGAGTTGTCCATATTATTATATACTAGCTTCTGCCTGCGACTTTGTCCGCGTGAACAAGTGATTTTGGGCAGAATTTGGAGTATCTCAAAATAAATTATTGCCTGTATGTTGCCGAGGTCTAATAGCTATATAACAAAAAAGTTTCATCGAAATCCGTCCAGTAGCTTTTGCGCGAAAGCCGGACGGCAGACAGACAGACAAAAATTTCAAAATTATTATTTCTTGCCTCGTGTTACTTGTATGAAGAGCCCTAGGCGTATTTTTTTAGTTTTTATTCAATGTACAGAAGTGAACTCGTGTACAGTTTTCTTATATGTATAGATAGATATGTATAGAAGATAATCATTTTTTAATATGTTGTTACATATTAACTAACACTTTGCAACTTGCATTCCAGTGACTGCATCAATACAAGCAATCTATATCCGATATACGTTTAAAACTGACGATGTTAATTCTCGTCGAAAAGTAATTTAATCGTAGTATTTCGCTTATGAAGATAGCGTGAAATTAGAACACGCGTTAAGTAAGAATATCGATAGTCAGAAAGATCGACTTCAGCGAAATGTCAAACGATAATTTATGTAACTTTAGAGTGACAGAGAACATTAAAGCCACTGAGCTATGCAAATCTATACTTCAACATCGCTACGTAGTATAAAACAAAGTCGCTTTCCGCTGTCTGTCCCTATGTTTGCTTAGATCTTCAAAACTACGCAACGGATTCTGATGCGGTTTTTTTTAATAGATAGAGTGATTCAAGAGGAAGGTCTATCTGTAGTTACATCGTTTATATAGTAGAAGAAAGAGGAAAGATTCGTATGTGTGTATGTATGTACCGAATTAGCTCAAAAACTACTGGAGCGTTTTCAAAAGTTCTCTCACCAATTGAATGCTACATTATCACTGATCCATATGGGCTATACTAGCTTTTGCCCGCGACCTAGTCCGCGTGGAATACTGTCTTTTGCAATAAAAGTATGCTAGGAAATTAAAATGCTGCCCAAAATCACTATTCCACGCGGACGAAGACGCGGACAAAAGCTAGTATAATATATTTTAATCGCTCATTAATTATACGGCATTTGTTATCTATGGGTAACTGAACCATTAATTCGGGCTGCGTTTTATCTATACAAATAAATAAAATTCGAGTGTCTGTTTTTAATATTAAAATGCGTATGTACACGGTACATATACCAAAATAAGATTTTTGATTATTTTTGTCTGTCTATCTATCAGTGGGTTTGTCTCGGTTCTCTCTATGAGAAGAGACCCGGTCCAGCAGTGGTCCAATAAAAAGTGTGCAAAAAAAAATTACGCAACAATCAAAATTTAGTCATTAATCGTATGCTAAGCTAGAAGTTATCTATCTAGTTCCGCCTGTATGAGTAATAAACACCGGCCAAGTGCGAATCGATCTCACTCACCGAGGGTTCCTCGTAACTCTAGGTATATGTAGATAGGCATACATATATATCTGTTGACATAGAAGTCTGATTTTGTTACAGATTAAAGGTATAGACCTGAGTATTTGATATGAATTTCAGCTTAACATGGAGGTGTTCCCGAGGAAAAGGGTCTTGACAGACGGGCCTGATCAAAACTGAACCCTTATAGGTCTTGATCGCATAAGGGTTCCGTTTTTTCCTTTCGCAGTACGGAACCCTAAAAAGCATGCAACAGCGCCGCGAGCTCAGCGGTCGGTGTGACAGCAATAATCTTTAATACAATTGCGTCAGTGCCGACCGGTTCGATATCTCGATGAAACGTAACATGCGGATTGTATCTCTGTTAACTACAACACCGTCGAGGTTTGCTCGCATTCATATGAAGGGAATGGAAGAAAACATTTATTTATTTATTTAGGTGACTGCCTCGTTGGTCGTGCGGTTACTAGCGCGACTGCCGATCGGGAGGTCCTGGATTCAAACCCCGGGTTGGGTACTACTGGATTTTTCTAATTTAGAATTTCTAGTAGTGACTCAGAGTCTGGATGTGTGCCCGGTGCATGGCAATAGGCTC
>DWUN01003438.1:0-12038 GCA_018249975.1 Passova gellias
TCTTCTGAAGGGAGCTACTACGCCCGGCGGACGCTGGGAGTATATAACTGTTTTACGGATAAGGTCGTTTGAGTGGGGCGGTTCGCCCAGGGCTTAGTCTTATATTTATCCCTTCTCCCACTCCTTTAATTTTGCCTGAGCCTCTTTGGCACGTTACAAGTTCTGGGTGAAGCTGTAAAGTCCACTAGAGACAACAGCAACCATCCATTAGGAACAAAAAAAAGGATCAATGGTCATTATTGTTCAAGATGTAAGCTAAGTCTCTTTTCCAATACAAAACTGTTGGATTCCCCAGTTTAATGACACATATTTTGTGATTAGTTAAAGTGTATTAGTATAGTACAATATCATATCTACTAAATTAAGTACCATCGGATGGTGACGTTACGTTGTGATATGGTCCCAGTTGAGTGGAATGGATGCCATTTGATAATTTGGAATGCATTGCAACGCCTTAGTGTCAAGACTGCCTTGCACCGGCTAATTATCATAATTATCAGTGATTTCTGGAAGCATGTATACCATCAGCAGCGTCATAGTTTTAGCTATTAAACAGCTTATTTCCTTGCTTGAGACTTTAGGCTCCTTGGTTTATAAAGTCCGTTTCGGATAGGACTGCTTTACATAATATATGAGCTATATAGCATTATACTTATTTTAATACAATATCTTCTCCATTAAAGTAATCTGATTATTATTTAATAGGTATTTGTTTGGCCACATTCTCGTACTATAACAAGCTTATAAGTTTCCTAAGATGGATCACACATGCTCAATAAAAACCACGTCACCTTTACTTTGTAGTTCTAGATAAGGGTAATGAAACAATATTTATAGTAATCTTTATCAGTAATGGAATTGATACATCCTATGAAGAATACAAAGGTAGCGTTGTATAAAGAAAACAATAGATCATTTCGTAAATATATATATTTAATTTTATATCTTCCATCAATACATACAATGACACTGATAGTTAAATACAGTTGGGTTGCAATTGTAGTAATAAAAATTCTGTGGTTCTGATGATGCTAATTACTAACTTGTAACTTATCATTTAAATGGTTCCTTTATTCATAAATACGGGGAAGACATCGTGAGAGATATAAAGTAACATCAACTTGCAGCACCGTTGATTAGACACAATTTGGGCACATCGAGATATTCATGTTGGCGTATAATATTGATGGAGGAGTAATACTTTACAAAATAAAACTTATCGAAATATCTTCGGTGTATGCTAGGAGCTATAAAAATTGAAAATAATACAACTAATTAATTTCATAACTAGTAAGACATTACAATCCCTTACCACGAGATCAGCGACGAGTTGACGTCACCCGTTGTTCTTATGTTTGGCGTTCAACAGTTAGGCATCAGTTAGCTCTTGCCGGGTTAAGAGTGCGTTTATAGAGAAGGCGACATTGAGCGCAGCCGGTGCGTCGACGGCGTAGGTTTCTCTGTAGACCAGCGCTGTGGTTCTGTTTTTATACATCTATCTGTCGTTGATTGCAAAGAAATCCAGATGCAGTATACGATCGTTACGCAAACGTGAGATATCCCTTTGGTAATATTACAGTAACTTTACCAATTGGTGGGTATGTAGATTTTCAAATCTTTGGACTTATTGTATAAAACATTTAAAATCGTTTATGTCCGTCCTCATTCTAACTATGCTTTTAATTTAACCGCATATTGCAACAATTTGCGATACAAACATACAACACTTAATAACTACTATAATATAATACCTAATTATTTTTATAAAGTAACAAAATTAACTTATATTTACAGTATTATTAAATTGATAGCAGAATTTTACTATTTTATCTATGTATACGTTTTTTCAGTACTTTAGTAGTGATCATTGAACGAAATACTCGAAGCGGATGAAAATTCAGTTTACAAAAACATAATAAGGATACATTTTAATGGCTATGGCGTGCGGCCTCCGTAGAGCAGGCGTTAAGTGATGAAATAAATCAAACAACAAAACATATTTTTATATATACATTCGAATTTGTCTTGAAATGTTAAGGCACCGTTGGTAGAATCGACACTTAGTAATTATGTTTATATAAATGTTACATATTAATATAGAACCTTTGACATAGTTTAAAATGTTTATCAATAAGTATATTATTCCACTGGTGGATGTGCATGAGATCAAATCCGACATTTCATTTGAATTACTATATAATTAATAATGAAGATGCAGGAACGTATTTAAGGGCTACCGAAACAATTATTAGTATAATAATAAAATTTTGCATTGCAAATAATATGTATCGTTGTAAAAAATATCCCTGATCAGACCTGCTAATGAAATATCACTTGTTTCCGAACAAAAGCACTTAAAACTATGTAAACCGGTTGAAGACTTCAGATCGGTGTAATTGTACGTCCCGGGGGGAAAGTCGTACTGTACTCGACATTTACGATTTGCACGAAGCAGAAGAATATTTTACTTTGACAAATTAAAGTTGATTGTTGATTGATTTAGTTGCGCATTTATTGTTGTGAGTGTGAAGAGCGTTGATGAGCGGCCTCGCCTCGGGGAAGGGAGTTCAGTCGTCGTCTTTCTTTTCCATTTTGGGCTCGTACATGGCGTGCAGCTGCTCCGGAGATATTCTACCAAAACAAACGTATATATTAATTAATATTTGATTCATTTATTACTTAATAATTTATTTATTTATTACTTATTAATTAATAATTGCAATCCGCTTCTGATGCATTATGTGTGACATATAAAGGATGCATAAGATTTCTTTCCACATTTACGGTGCTTGTAGTTTTGCTGACATGTTTCGTCATTCGATAACCTGTCTTTCCCCGTCGGCGATTGGTCCTTCGAGCCACGGGGCCTACTTTTTGCAATTACAACTTGCTAATTTTGAGAGCTAGATAGTTATGGATTCTGTTGCGTAAAAAAATATCCAGCGTAGCTCTCCATAGCTCGTTGAGCCGAGCTGCGCTTGCGCAAGGATTGAGTAAAGGATTACGGGTGGGTGGTATCCCGTACTATATGTTGGCACATACCCCAGCAAGCTCTGCAGATCGCAGACGAAGCGGTACACGTAGCGCTTGCCGGCGGTCTTGTGGATGATGTTCTTGTCGTAGTAGTACCGCAAGCCGCGCGACAGCTTCTCGTAGTTCATCTTGGGCTTGTTCTTGCGGATGCCCCAGCGCCGCGCCACCTGGTGAGAGATAACGTTCTTGAATTTAGGTAATCGATAACTGATATCCATACATATTTTATCGTTCACTGTAAAGGATAGAGTTTTTCTACTAGAAATATGTTACAATTTTATTCAATACATTAATGATATTATGAAAGAAAGTTTAGGCAGTTGAGAGAGAGACATCCCAGCACGTAAAAGGATTGTAGACAAAAAATTCTTTGTTGTGGATAATAATGTTTATATGAATTTCTTAATCTGTATTAATAAATAATGATATTTTACGCGTACCATGATTGCTCAGATGTAATTGGTCCTAATGGTACTGTAGCGATCGTTGAAGTGTACGCTTACCTCGTCAGGGTCAGTGAGCTTGAACTCCCAGCCGTCGCCGGTCCACGAGATGAACCCCTGGCAGCTCTTGTCGGTGAGCAGTTCGAGCAGGAACTGCCACAGCTGGATGGGTCCTGAGCCTGCGCAGATGGCATACAGTTGCTTTACGATATACGGTGCACTTTATTTACAGTGGCTTCATCTTTATTTTCTTCTGCATCCGCTGCATATTTCACAAAATATTAGCGGTGTCATTTTTTATTTTATTCTTCGAAGGCTATGTATCAGTAAGGTAGAAGTTGTTCTTTGTCGAAAGTTTTAGTGCGTTACATGTTCATCGTATCTATGTATACACGGTGAAGACAATAATTGCTTGTATGCTATGTAGTCTGGGTAAATTATTGTTAATATCATATGCTGCTTTAACTTACCTAAAGGCTATATTACAGTTTATGAATATTGTCATTTAAAGGAATATTTGTATATCCAAGCGTGTGGACTAGCGTATGTAAGGCTGTACAGCAAGGTGTATGGTGTGCGGTGTACGGTATAAGGCGGTGACACGTACCAGTGAAGCAGGGCGTGGAAGCGGGGTAGGGCAGCTTGTCCTGCGGCAGCAGCGCGTGCTGCTCGGCCGGCCACTCGCCCCACTCCGCGCACGCGCCGCCGTACTCCGCGCCGTAGCCCTCGCCGTACACCTCGCCGCCGTACCGTCCGCCCGCGTCTGTAACCCGCGCGATGCTCGATACAACATGTTGCAACGCGAGATGGTGACGGCACTCGTAGTGTAGTATATACGACGAGGCTTAGTTACCTGACACCTGACAAAACTGCTAATAGCTAGAAACGGTTTGGTCTTTTTACAATAAGACTACAAAAACGCTAATTATGTATCGTTAAGCTGTACAAACCAAAACTTACTTAGTCTCAACTCAATGCAAAAACATTACGAGTTTCCAACGTCTAGACACGGTCATTAGTAGATAACGTTTGTAAATGTTATAGTGAAATAATTAAATAAAAGTGAAATTATAAATTTTTCTCCGCAATAAATAGGTAATTATTTTAAAGTCCAAAAAAAAAATCCGTGCACATTAATTATTACAGTGACTTAATAGGTGTTGATGTTGCCTGCAGAACAGTTAGCATCCTGGTGTTTAATTTAATACACACGGTAATTAAATACTGTACAATACATTCCTTTGTATTTTGTTATGGTCTTGTGATCTTTACTAATTGCTGGTTCTTTGTTCTTTTATTTTATTTCGTGTGTATTTTTCTTTGAAAAGAAGGATTGTGTACGTCCTTCCTTAGAATGTAATTATGTTTAAGGATGGAGATTACTACGTTTTACAATGCGTAGTTATAGATAATCTTGCTCTAACATGAAGTTAACGACTTCTTCAGTATAATAAATATTTTAAGGACATTTTAGTGATGTACTACTATGGTGTTTTAGTTATCCATAATCGATTTTTATGACTTGTTCTGCACAATTTGTCGGATTATTAAAAGCAGTGAATTTTTACTGTCTAAGAATAGATAAGAGAATAGATAAGTAGGTGATGAAGAGGACTTAGAAATTATACTTGACTATTTATTTAACCTACATACTGCAATTTAATTAGCTTACATAACAAAGATAATATTTAGGATGTCTTAGTATAGAGGACACTCACTTCTTGGGTAAGGTTTCGTGTAGGAGTGTGGCTGGTATTTGTGCTCGTGCGTCAGCAGCGGCTGCGAATGTGCGTGCGGATGGTGGTAGTAGTCCTCGAGGTACGGCTGCGTGGGGGCGGGCGGCGCGGGGTACTCCGGCTGGTAGTACTCGTCGAGGGGTGAAGCCGCCGCGGGCGCAGGCGCTGTCGGAGCCGTCGCCCCACCGCTCGTCTCCGTGTAGTACGCGCTCGTCTCACGCGGCCCACCTGTCGTGTAGCCGCCTGTAACAAAATAATAATAATCAGTAATTTGTAAATATTTCCTCAACTTATCCGTGATACTAATAAATCTCAAAATTGTTTCTAAGAATTGTCATACCAATTAAATCGTAACCGTAGATACATACGGTGTTAAGATGCAGACACCCTGTCTGAGGTTTGGAAGAATGCTGACAAGTACCTACTACTAGCTTGTAATATCTCATATAAGTAGAGCATTAATTAAATATTTGAGATCATCAGTAAAAGAAGATGCGGAGTGAAGTGAAGTAATTACCTACAGATAATTTTTTAATTTTACAATTGTATTTTAATACGATCCATAATTTCGCTAGCGTCTATCAATAGCAAGGCTAAAAAACTCCGAAAACAATGAAGGCAGGCAGATCTGTGCGCGAACGGGCTGCGGCGGCGCGGCGGGTAGCGAGGCGCGACGGTCGCGGTTCACGGCGCGCCCTTTGTTCGGCCGCCCGCCGCCGCGCCGCCCGCCGCGCCCGCCGCCGCGCCCGGTCAACGCGACGCATACGCACACGCGCTGCTTTACCGTGTGTGCTACACGGATTTAACGTTTTTCGGCTGTCCGTGCACCATTGTTTCATTGATTTTTAGCAAGTAGCTTGTATAATTAAACGGTCAATAAAATTATACGGTTCGTGCCTATAAAGCAATACCTATCACTGCTACGCTTCTTTCGACCGTGTATGGATTTTCATTTAAAAAATTTGCGTTTTAATTTGAAGAGTGTTGCTTTTAGGTCTCAAGCGTTGCGACAGGTCGGCAATAGACATTAAAAAATACTAATTGTGACTAAAATATATTTCTTATACTAATGTAGATGTAATAATCATATTCCTGAAGTCTGATTTTCAACTATGTAATAATGTTAACAACAAGTAATACCTATTATCCGAATAAATAGATACTAATAAAATCTTGGGACACCCTCATAGACGGCGTCTCATCCCAAACTAGACAGAGCTTGTACTATGGCGAACAGACTGCTGTTAAATGCTTATCACAAAAATATTTGTCGTAGGTGAAAACCAAATCCGGTTTAGCAGTCAGGGTCTCTAACCACTAAACATATAGACCTATTCCTACAATCGTATTCAAGATCGATCGCAAACAGATGTTTATGATCGACCGGTGACTGTGGCCTTTTCGTTTGCTAGTTTTTGCTCTTTACAAAAGTTTCTTATCATGGTTCTAAATTATAATAATATAAAGTTAAGTCTTCTGAAGCGAACAATAGATCGATTACCATGTTAGTAAAATTGATGTAATGCACAGCAATGTACTCATAGTTTACAACAAACCGTGACTAATTTCGTCTTTTATCGAATCGAGTTATGTTGCTATTAATCGTCGTAGATTCTTAAGTAATGAGAACAACTAGGTTAGTTCTTGTTAAAGATAACTAGGCATATAAAAATAATTATTAAGCCAATTATCGATAGGATCCAAAAAAATTGAGTCGACGTAATTTACAACTTAAACTAGTGTAGAAAATAGAAATGTCGAGATAATGATTACAGAGAATTTGAACAGAATGATAAGGCCAGGTCAAGAGTACGTTTACTCAATCGATGAGCGTGCAACACGACTGATGAAAGTAGAAGAGGCGAAAGAAATAGTAGGATCGTTGCTGATGGAAATCCTTAGCGGGATTCTCTGCCAATAGTTGAAGAAAGTAAGCGTGATTGTATGTATTTATGTATTACGTTTATTTACCTAACTGCCCGAGTTATTGTTAATAAGCAAATACCTTTTCTTTTTCAAAAATTCTAACTTAACCTTTCTTTTCAAAATTCTTTCTTTTGTTTTCTCCTATTGGTAACCGCTTTCATTGGTCTCAAAACTGCCCAAAGGTTGACTGGGAGAGAATTCTTTTCGCATTAAGTCTGCCTTTTTATCACATATACTGTATAAGTTTGAAATAAAGTATAAATAAATAAAAAAAAATTAACTTTATCGTGTTTAGAGATGTTTCAGTGATATACGCGATATAATGGTAAATTATATGACATGTAAAAAAGGAACAAGTGCATCAGCTCGCTGTTCCCATGTCCGAAGTGCGTGTTATGTTTTTGTGTTGATAAGTGAGCGTGGCCGGCCGCTCGTCACGCACTGCTCTGTGACCTTTACACCAACGGTTAACGCATTATTTTCATCTATTTCTACGTAAAACATTCCGTTATTTGAACTTTTATTGTCATTTGACGATCTACTAGGCATAATGACTAATACACCGGTTCGATGTACTGAATTTGGGGACCGATTTGTGTAGGTGTAGGTACTCAACTGAAAATAAAGAATGATTATAACAAAATTAAATTTAATAACCAAACCAGTGTTTTTAATGTTTGGTTGTAGCACATATCTTTACGAGTATGTGCGTACAAGTCCAATGCCCGTAAAATTTGTTATTGTTACTTATTTATTTGCATTTATTAATCGTGATGTATAATAGAATAAGAGTCGCAGATATTAAACCAGTTTCATTCAAAAGTAAGGTAAGCATTGCTTTAAAATAAAAAAAATTATAAATAATCATAATTGTTTCATCATTAAAATAATCATTTGCAAGAGACTTTACAGTTCATTAATACCTACAATATAAATTGCATACCGAAATTAACCACGGCTTGATATAACGTAGGTATGTAAACTCTAGTTGAATATTGTATAAGGATAATTATTCTTAGCGTTTTTCGTTAGGTATAAGGCAATAATTAAAGCTTATTAAGCGTTTCTACTGTATTTAAATATTGTAAGTAGTAAGTACTTAACGCAAATAAATGTGTGTACAATAATTGAAATAATTTACATAGTAACAATTGATTCATATAGATATAAAAACCGGTGGGTTAATGCATCTTTGTGAAGGATGTGAAGTCACATAAAAATGTTGTTACATCGAGAACTAATTTGGAACGCCTGTTTCAATTTCAATCTTTTGAAAGTTATGGTACTTATATGTAAGTACAGACCAGTAGTAACTATACGAGTATGTCAATTCTTCCAGTACCGCCACGACACATTATACATATTTCTAATGCAAACAAATTGCTTGCGTTACACAATAATACATTCTATAAAATCGTAATTTAACGCCTGTTTTGGTGCACGAGAGTTTAGTGAAACGCATGTATGCGACATGTTTTGTCGGTAATTTAACGCATAAACGCATACTCACTGGCACTCGTATCTTAAAAAAGGCTCGTATTTTTGTCGAGTTTTAAAATAATGGGAGTTTTTTTAAAAAGAACAAAGGCGTAAACAAATCACTTTGTTCCGTGAAGGCAACAAATAGAAGAATTTTAATGAAGCGGCACCGGCTAATTACAATTCCCTCGAGTCGTCGCGAGACTATAAATTGGGCTGAAACATTCGGAATCCCGTAAAAAGCTCAGGCGGCGGTGACCCCGCGACCCGCCGTCCGTCAGCCGCGGCAGTGTTGTTCAACATTCCCGATGCCGAGTGGTTTACTGCTACAGATAGAGTACTCGTATATCTCAACATAGTCGATAGAGTTTTTAATAAAATTATTTTCTGCAAAGAAACATATCAAATAAGGTATCAGTGACTCAGCGGACGCTGCAGTTCAAAAGTGGTGCAGCCCAAAAATATTAGTGCCAGATAATTCAGTAAGTACCCAACCCTTTATTGTTGATAATATTATGATTTTTTATTGGCCACAGGAGTGCACGAATAGTACTGTTAGCGTCCATTAATCCTTCTAATACCTATATGTCAGGGTGATTGGAATTAAATAACTGTGTTAACTGTGTAAATTGGAATTAAGTGACTGTCCCCACGACTTTGGTTTCAGACGCATTCATACTTCTGAGAGCTGAGATTGAACCCAGGTGTAGGTACACCTGCAAGCGCCAACCATCCTTAGATCGAAACTCAAGTTGTTTTGATAATAATTTCTTTCCGATTAGAAATAATTAAATTGTAAAAAAATAATCATTCTAGTAAAATATAACACTAAAAATATATAAAAGCCACATATAACTCCGTCAAGTTAGACGTACCTGTTAAATATCGAATATGATGACTAAACCAATGTCAGAAGGCTGCGTATTACTTATATGCATGGTACTGAAGTACAATAGCAGACACCACATGCGCATGTTCATAGTTTTATACTTGAAGTTGAATGTGTGACGGTAGAGCGGTAGAGTTAATAAATGCCCGGCACAATAGAGCGAAGTATCTGGTTATCTGGTGCGAGGTGAGCGCGAGGGGCGTGCGCGCGGGCGGGCGGGGCGGTCCAATGGAGCGCGGCCACGCCTCGCGCGGGTCGAAAGGTCGTCGCCGACTGCTCGCGCGGAACGACGCGGGAACGGGACGATTTGAGATACGTTTTGGTACTCACGAGCGTATTGAACGACAACGTACGTCAAGGAAAGATGGAATTGGAAGCGTGCAGATGTGGATGTGACGCTCGTTAGCGTAATCAGGCATAATGTAACCTATAAAATGGTCAAGTTACGCGATGATACATGTTTCAATTTTTACGGTAGGTACCATAGCGTTTTGGGGAGCATCAACTTATTTTAGTTCAGTTGATGTTTTTCTTAGAACCAAGTCCTCCTACTTTATCTAAAGAGGTATGAGAATTATTTAGTTACGAAGTTCTTTTGTGAAACTTAGTTTTAAAAATCCGAAATGCAGCAGGTTTTTCTTTAATTTGTACCGTTAAAATTTTAGTCTTTCAATTGAAATTCCATGATAATAAAAATATGTCATTTGTATCATAATACATGTAAGTTATGAATTGTAGGTAATGTAGAGACAATGTAGAGATAAACTGATCTATGAAAAATGTTAACATGGCATTGTGTTGATGAAATACGACCTATTGTTTACAAATACAATATTTTATTGTCTTTTATAATAATTAATACCTTAACACAATACGAATAAATTTTATTTTGTCTTTATACAAATGTTCAAAGGTTTTACATTTTTTATATGATTAGGAATTTAAATACACAATCGAGCAGTCCAAGCCGATACATAATTATTAAGTAAGTAAAGGTTAAAAGAACCTTTAAATAAACCTATGACAGTTATAGGAATGATGCTTGAATTATACTTGTTACATTTTTGAACATAATATTATTTAGGATTGCACCGTTAATTAATCTAGAATTTGCATGTCAGCTGTAAAATGTTTTAAGCATATGCGACAGTAACCTTAGACCCCGAAGCAGCTGCGACGCGCCTCTAGCTTTTTTACTTATTCCTTCGAAACTCGAGACCCGCGAAAATATTAGCTACATGGTTTTTTTGGAAGCGCACGCGCTACGCCATATGGCGGAGAATGACACTTGAGGTGTATGCTGTGTTTTAATTTTTCTTTTCTGCGAATATTTTTGGCCTACTGATTTTATTATGTTAACAAAAATACCACCATGTAAACAAAACGAAAACAAACATCACCTTAAGATTATAAATATAAAACCTTTATTCATTTCATACCCATGAGTTTGATATAAAATCTATCGATAATATATTCAAACGATAATCCTTTTTTTTGTAAAAGCAAAATGCTTATGATACATTGTCTTTTGATCTTATCCGTATAAATGGTGTCGATTAGCAACTCGTAATACAAATTTTACAGAACAACGGAAATAAATAATAAATATGCTACATAATTTACAAGAGAGTCCAAATCACATAATTGTCATAAAACTTTTGGCAGTTCAGTATTTGAATTCTTAACGAATGAGTTCGCCGTACATCGCGCCAATTCCAATTTGGGAGCGGAAGTCGAAATATGATTTTTTAAATTTAGACGCATCGTCGGGCGCAGGTGAGCGGTCGGTGACAGGCCGATGTCGACGGAACGCTTCGCTGTTTTGACGTACCACCTCATTAATTAATCAGCTTTTCATTATCCATTTAAGCGTTTCAAAATGTACAAGAAGTGATATGTTACAATAGAAATAGTCCAAGATATTGTTACGCAATAAACGTGCATTTTTTGGTTACTAAATAATGCACATTAACATTTCTGCAAGTTCTACATATTTTGATCAACACCATGTTGGTAATTATTGAATCTCAAACCTCATAATTTACAAATATTTAAGTAAAATATTTGAACAATCAATGAAATTACGATGGTTTCATCTTTTCATCTTTACAAGAAATTTGTGTCCAACAGTGGAACGATATAAGGGTTGGTAATGATAAAAATTACGAATGAAGTAACAAAATTTTTTATAAAAGCTGACCTAAAAATATACCCATAGTGTTAATAAGTTTGCCTTTCAGAATAATTAATATTTGTAAAGTACTGGCTTATTTACTGTTATTAAAACGACAGGTGTGTGACTTCGCCCAAGAAAATAATTTGTCGAATGACATGACGCGTACATAAGTTATAGATACGAAAATATTATAAAAATGAAGAAAAAAACACCCGGGAAAGCGACATAATATAGAAAAACAAGGAAATTGCTGTCAGCGGATAGAGTCTAAATCAAATCGAAATTTGGAGCAAGATTCGGGAGGAAATGTAAAATTTATTAACGTCCAGTCGACGCCGAGCTTTGTCATGTAGTAA
>DWUN01003439.1:0-12037 GCA_018249975.1 Passova gellias
ATACATACACGCCGGTTTCAGAGACTCTTGACTCCTCCGTCAACCAGTATCCGACCGCTTTGGTCGAGATATGACAGTCTAGGTCTCCCTCGGCGCCTACATCCATCGACACTCTCATTGTATATCTGTTTTGTCATTCTTTCATCATCCATTCTTTCCACATTTCCAAACCAGCGGAGCATTCCCCTTCTCATTTTTACAACGGTGCTCTCAAACATAAAATAACAATTAGATATTAAACAAGTAACATTAAGAACGTCATTACATGAATAAATCACATTTTATTACTTTTAAAACTAAAAAGTCTTTATAAAAGTATAACACAGAAAGTCTGACAACTTAAAAAGTACGAACTGTATGGCAAAGGTAGTTGGCATTCCACAGGGAGCTGCATTAGTACCTCTGTACCAATTGCACGTTGCTCCGAAACTTTACCGTGCACGTGCCGGGCCGGGAACTGTTGTACATTCATCACGAGAACAACGCAGTCCAAAGCCATCTATTACCATCAGTTACCTACGTAAGTACAGCACAGTTTAGCTATTACGTGTAATTACGGCAACTATTGATGCTCAAATGTTCCGTACATTATTGGCATCCCATCGATTTCCAGCATACAGAGTGGTTTTGTTTTTTTTTTTTAAAGTATATTAATATCAATTATTATTATTGAAATACGTGCAAATAGTAAAGAAATACTAATAATACGTGTACATAGACTATAACATACATATGGCTTATGTATTAAAAGATTTTGGTTCTAACTGCAAAAATAATTTTCATGCAACTTCTATTATACAAACGCAATTCTATAAAAGCTAGATGTACTTGTATTTCGTCAATATTTAATTTGGGCGGCAACAGATTATTTCACCGTTGTAAATCTCAAATCGTACTGTTTACTCTGAGTAAATTAAATTCCTACTATGACGGCTCTAAGACGGCTTACGTCCCTCGGACGGAGACTCAAACAAATCCGAACTCTTCAGTATATACTCATAACAATTAATTTGCTATAATAAAATTCTCCACAATAATATTGCTTAGTTACGTTTTGACACAAATACTTTATTACACTCTTGTGTGCGGAGAAAGTTTTATTCCCTAGAAACATTATTGTTACAGAAACATCAATACTTCAATACCTATATTATCTCCTTGTTGCCTGTGAATGATTTCCATTTGTATGTGATGGGCCGGAAAAGCTCTTGGAATACCTCTTATTTTAACGTATATCTTCACAATTTCTACAAAGCAAAATTGCAATTTGTAGATTGTTGGTTGGCGACAGAGGACAGAGGGTTCCAACGGTCCTCCTAAATACACTACAATGAAGAGTCATACTATTATACACATTGCCAATTAATCGTGATGGTGAGAAATAGATGTAGCAGAAACCTCACAATTGTTATATCAGTATCTGTCTTTTGACGATAGAGTTCGTCTCCTGACACTTACTTTTGATTTTTAGAGATATTTGCGTTTTGTAAATTAGAAAATTAAACATCACTTGCTCCAACGCTGAAAGAAAATTCAAAAGTACATACTCCAAATTGTTGCGTAAGGTACGTAAAGTCTCCCAATATACAATTGAGCTGTGCGGTAGACTGTGGCTTTAAGTATTTTCATAATGAGAAGAGACCGATGTACAGTATAAAAAGGTAAGAATATTATAAATAACCTGTCGAGTGAATCAAAGTTCATCTATTTGAAGCTCAATTCCATGAAGGCTCGCTACGCACGATCCATCCTGTACCACAACTGACGCTGGTAATGTGCCTCATTCATTGTGGTTACAAGATCTATGGGGAATCGGAAATTGGAGCAAGGCATAATATGTATGTCTCCCTAATGCGACCATTTGTTTGATTGAAATAACTTTCGAGGTAATCGCTTTCGAAGCTAAACGAAGGCTTTACTCGATATATTTTAGACAACCTAAGCTAGATTAATAACATGGAATTATTTTCAAAACTTGTATCTGACATAAAATTATTTTTAAGACATTTCCTAATTTTGTTTGAACGTTACCAATCCAAATAATGACGGTTGCAGGTATCGAGGGAGTCTCTCCTGTCTTGACCAAATAAGGCGGATAGTGGCTGTCGAGGGAATCAGAAATCTCCGAAATCGGCGGGTATTAAAGTTTTTAGTTTCAGAAGAATGTAAATACACCAAAAAAGGAACCGCCTAGTATTCTGACAAACGTTACGTACTTAAAACAGAATACTAAATCAAAGTAGAAAAGGTGATTTCAATTACAGTGAATAAAAATTGTGATCTAATTAATTTTACACATCGATATATAACTGCTTTAGATGATTCATTACTTACTATTGCTAAAACACGCATGTAGCAAATCCCTTCAAGTGTAATGTGGCATTCATAGGCGATCAATAGCATCTGTTGACGGAGCGACGCTATCGATAGGGTTAATTCTCCCTGAAAGGAAATCGCTCCATCCTAGACTTGAATATTAATTCTGGAAGCATATTCTACTTATACAGTAGGTTTTGACTCGGACCCAAAAATACATCTTTGATGATAGCTTAGTAATCTTTATTCAAAAGATTCTAATCTATAAAATTCTATATGAACATTTGTATTGTATAAGGATATAACTTTCCTTGGGGTATTTCAACTTAAGGGGCCACATTCGTACCTAAACAGTATTACATAATATGAATCAAAATCAATAGACATGAAAAAATTCAAACGTATTCACCGAATGAATCATAAATACAACGGAAATCAACTTCCTTTCCATAGCGAAAGCCTCCACCAGTCCGGTTATACAGCGAACCCTCGACACCTCCTGTTCGTGTTGTGACTGCATAATGTGATTCTCCGATGCGCCACAAGCTCCGAGCAAACTGGGCTAACTTAGATACAATCTCACTGTAGCAGCTTTGATTTGTGAATGCGATTTTGATGTTACTATTTGACTATCCTCTTGCTAGCTAGATACCCTGACTAATAGACCAAGGTTCAATTGTCAGGCCAAACATTTTTTGATGAGCACATTTATTTTTTCTATAATGGGATGTATAATAATATTTATGTAAGCACTATATAGTAGATATGTATGTCTGTTGATCAGTTGTCTAGCTACCATAACACGTGCAATGCTTTCCCTAGTTTAGAATCAGATGGCTGTGTCTGGAATTGTCCCAATTATTATACATACATACGTAGCATCACGCCAGGTCCCTAACGGGGTAGGCAGAAAGCACCGAGTGCCAATTATTATTATATGTAGATATTATTATTGTCGACAAGGCAAGTGTTGGAAACGTTGGCAAGACGGCTTAGGCGTTTTTACTAAGAACTTGCCCGAAATAACATCAGACCGAAACACCTTGAATGCCTGTGGGGAAGTCTTTACCCATCAATGGGATGCAAAAAGGGGTTAGTAAAAAAATATTTATTATTGCGGACTCGCAAATTAACAAATGAGTCGAGCGGTTAAGACACTAAAATAATGATTAACACTAAATATGTCGAAACTGTTTGCACGATCCATTTGATTCCCTGTTTCTGACACCGTTCCCGAGAAATGTGTTCTGCTAGATCACGCGCGCAGCCAATTTCATGCAGCTACCGACAAATAAGAATTCAACATTTGTCATTCAAAACGTTAATACGTGATTACATAGCGACCGCGGCCGTGTATGTACAACAGATGTTCCCGATATAAACTCGTGCGTGGAACACGTCGGATTTTATAGCGCCACAACCGGAACAGACTTGGCGGTTTATAGCGATTTGACATTTCTTAAAACGCCTCGGCGATGCCGGAGCGGCGATATTAGGATATCCTCTCGGTGCGGCCGACATATTTCACAAAGTGGTGGTAAAGGCGTGCTCTTTCCCAATTGGAGACAATAAAATGTATTGTAACGTTGCATGTATGTTTGCTGCGCACCCTTGGACGGTATTCTCAAACAGACAAACAGATATTCTACGTAACCGGTTCCTGATTATAACCGTCACGGTCTGTAAATTAAGTTTACTCAAACTATATACATCTTGGTACTTCAAATAGTAATTCTTAATTCGTAACAATCCTGCCATGTGTTTCGCTGACAATAACTCATCAGTATGTATCTTAAACACGTAAATTATAATTATAAACTACGTTAAGTTATTATAACATTACTTTTAGGGGCTCTGCGTATAAATGAGCTACTGACCATGTGGTTAATTATCACTATGCATTATTTATCATAGATTATGTCTGAAATAAAACTGTTCTCCTACTATTGATTACTATTAATTTTATCAGTATAGATGAATGTAGGTACTGATATTAACATCTCACAACTCGGCTTGAACAAAGTTTTCGTTTTACAAGTTGTACCTAAAGCCCAATTCCATAATACATGAAAAACCAAGGCGATAACTCAATTAGTCACTTACAGAGTTATACTGCCGGGAATCGAATCAAGTACCCTCGTCGCGGCCGAGCGACCCTTGTGGCGAAATGGGTCGTCGGTAGATAAAACTATCCAAGTCCCGAGAGTATCTTAATCTCGCCAGAATCTCGTGCAAAGCGGATAGCACTTGTAGTTGTAAACTTGGGATTTTATTTGTCTTGCCCCACATACTTGGCCGAAGCGCCATCGCAGCCTCGGAAGCGGAAAGAGTGCATGAAGAATTTCAATTTGACCCACATAGTACCTTCTCGTACTTAAGTAACTTTATCGATTATAAGAAAGTGCTACTAATTATGTTAAAAAAATATGTATATAAACTAAAAATGTTGGGGAAAAACAAAGAGATTTTTTCAAATCGTCATAGTCAAATCGGAGCTCGGCGTCCGACATCTGCTCCATATTCGGAACACGGAATTCCAAAACAATTGAAATCCATCAGTATTCACAAAATGTGGTTCATAAGAATAGAACCCAAATAATATCGCAGAACGCAGCCCATCGGTAGCACTCACTGTAAACTCCGCACTTTATTTGCGTTGCCCGCATGCCGGATACTTGCGAAGTTTGCGCGGGGAATTTCAATTTCACCGCAAAACGCCCTCAAACCAACCACTCCTGATTTTTGATGCTGAGTCAGGACCGTTGATTAGCGGAAGCCAATACGTGACTGAGGTGTACATTTTTGGGAGATCGAACATTTTCGCTTTTAAGTGTTAGTAATTTAAAAGCTTCTTTACATTGATAGCGACTTAGTGACTAAATATTTTCAATGTTTAATGAAACACATTCAGGCCTAAAGGTATTCATTTCTCAATCATTCCTTAACAAATATAAATAATATTTTTTCATTAAAGCTATACCTGAGTTCATAAAATTCTAATTCTAATCAGAACATGCCCGACGTACTTACATAGATGCAGTTGCGGCTACTTTTGACTCTGCCAGTAGCTGACCTATTTGATCAACATTGGTTAGTCCCGGCGGTCTCCGTCAGCATTCGTATCTATCAACATTCACATTGTAATGTTTTGTCAGTCTTTCATTAACCATTCTTTCTAAATAAAGAACGATAAATATTTCTTAAGCTTCTTAAATTAAAATAATGCTGGATTACTACAAGTTGTAGATTGGCCTATACTGAAATACTTATGACAGGATAAAATCTTGTATCAATAATATTTCTAAAATAGACAAATACAATGAGAATAATACGATATTATCAGATATTTTTTTCCTAACAATACCAAATTCTTGTAAGCGAAAATCCAATCCATAACAGAATTTTCATGACGTAGTTTCGCTAAAATATTTTTGCCGTAATTCCAAAGACTTATTAATACGAAACTTAAATCCATTAAGAATTTTGTTATATTGTTCATTGTATCCCAAATTCAGAGCCTAATTCCTTCATTGTCATAAATATCCTGCTTTAACTTAATAGCCGCTGATAATTCTACCAAATTAATTTAATGATCGTAGAGGCTGAAGGCAAATCGACTAGGTGTATCTACTAATACTTTTATGTACTATGTTAGGGAAATAAAGTATTTTGAAATATATGGTTGTAACTACTGAGTAAATTGAATTTCGAAGAGATGGTTACAAGCCTAGTTATTGAAGAAAACTATCTAAATATAGATCGAGTGCGACTTGTCTCGTTAGAGGAAGTAACAAACATCGACACTGACTGTAATAATTTCCAGTTTAACGAGTTTCCGTTGCCAGGCACCGCCGACGCCGAGAGCGACGCACAAATTTAAATGACAACTTCAGATACTAAGGCAACTGTTGCAGCACAGACTAGTGCAATTCACATACTAGCTACTACCCGCGGCTTCGCTTGCGATGTCTATAGAATTTATTGTATTCACACGACATACCCTTACTCGTATCTCCTATAACGCCATCTCTAGCGCTTATTCGATTAAAATGTGTTTTCATGTTGAAATAAGATATTTTACTACGAAACAAGTTGCTTATGTCTCTCTACAGCACTTCAACTATCTAAATATCACAAATCACATCGATTGGTTGCTCCGTTTTGACATGACAAAAACACAAACAAATAAAGTTATAGTTTCGCAAGCACTGGTTATGGATTCCAGTGGAATCTGACCGCCAGTATAAATTAAGTCATATTGAAAGCATGAGGGCAAATGATATGAATATGTACAACTAAGTTGACTACTTAAAGAACATCGTAAATATGCGCCAACACTCCGCTTTCCACAAGGATTTTTTTCAGTAGACAAACTAAATCATTCAATTATTGTTAGTCCCAACAAATGCATCAAGGCTAATTTTTGCAGTGGAATAAGACATTGTTAATAATAATATGTTTAACGTAGGCGTCAGTCAATGTCTCGGTGGAGCGGCTCGGTAAGACAAACATAAAATTGGAGGAATGCCGTCCATCACTTAAACAAGGCAGATAAAGCGAACGGTCTTGGGGCCTGATGTTTCAAAGGCGTTTCGCAATTTTGTGAAACGATTTAGATTTTTTCCCAAATTATGCTTTAGGGCGGAGAAGGTAAATGTTGAGATTTCTCATTTGCGAGCGTCGCCCGGAGTTGTTACTGGGAATGTCGCTGCAGTTGGGAGCACTGGCGGCTGATTTGTGTTTGACCCAATTTAGAACGCGCCAAGCATTTCCCCCTTCAGCGATATTTTCTTGTGTTATCTAAATAACAAAACATTCTTTATACCCTAATGTTGAAAGTCGACACAATTAAGGCTTTATATTATTCAGGCTGTAAGAAATAGTATCTCGAATCATATTTTATACGAGTTAAGGTCATTATATAAGGAGGCTTTAAAGAGTTTTTGTCAAGGTTTATCTCGTTATGGAAGTAGGAAACAATATTATTTCTGGATTTTGTCGCGGCTTACTTTGCAAACGTTTATATGATTTTAGTGTTAACACTTTAGTACCATTTTACTTTCTATATTAAAGTTTGTGTTATATTTTTTCTTTTTATAAAAAGACACACATAGGAAGAGGTCTTGACTATAAGTGATCACCCGCAACACCAGAAGAGTTACTAGTACGTTGTCTGCATCGAAGAACGTATTAACGCTACGTTCGCAGAGCCCCATATTAGGGTACTTTACCCCGAAGGAAGTTAATTCTATTCCTTACTCGTTCGCAATTAAAAACAACGCTTGAACTGTCCCGCTGCTCCGGTATAGAAGAGCGGGTAAAATGAAGATTCATTATATTCGTGAATCTCATTATAAATCGTTATTTATCTTTTTAGTTTTGCAGCATCTTGAAACGCTCTAGTCCATTTATCTTTCTGAATGTTGACTACTCCAGCGCCATCTGCAGCGGCGCATAGCCCCGGAATATTCACTTGATTTAATTCCCACGAATGTTCCGCTCCAACGAACTGCCGTAGGTGAACTATTATTCTGATCCTCTACTGCAGTTGGCTTATTACGTCATACATTAACTCCGGCGTTATGAAATTCCCCGCTCGTTCCGTCTCACCGTGTCTCAGATTAATAACGGGGAAAGTTCGTTTGCAACAAACAGATTTCAATGTCTGTTACGTCTATTACAATTAATTTTGACGAAGGCAAACAATCCAAAGGGTGTCAATTACGTGGCTTATTTTTCACCTATACAACATAAGCTTGTAAAGTTGTCCTGTTTACATATAAATTTTTTCGTATATTTTTGAAGATCATAGAAGTGTCCCTCAACGAACGCTCCGCTCCCACCTCTAGCGCTATTTTACTCACGTTAATAAAGGCAAAATTACTGAAACTTATTTCAATAAATTTTCTCATGATTTTTTTTATAACAACTCCGTTTCTAGCTACAGCTCGATGAATACATTTATTTTAATATAAATTTGTTTTAAATATTAAAACAAATGAGTAAAACCTTTTAGACGCGTGTTTTTGGGCAAGGACTTAAAAAACGAGCCGTGTTTACGAAACAACAGAGAATAGTTCTGTATCTTATTTCGATTCGATTATATTTGTTTATTTTATTCAATCGAACCAACAATCTAAAACGGGTCATGTAAAGGTGAATTTAAAACTGAAGATACGGTCGTATCGCCGCAGTTTACGCATTTTAAATGTTAGATTTTTTTCGATATCAACTTAATGGACTCTCTTTTTGCTGGACCGGGTCTCCTCTCATAGCGAAAAGGTTGTAGTCCATAGTCTACCACGCGGGCCGAGTTCAGATTGATAGACTTCGTAGCTTGCCTAATTGAACCCAAGAACCTTCCCTGTAATTTTTTACAGTATCTCGTATGCTTAGTTCAGTAATAAATAAACCCGTCTCGTAATAATTCAAATCTCAGTAGCACTTGTTATTGCCTCGTAAATTAATGCCCGGTACGATATGAAATTCCCGTTGTCAGCGCCAGCTTCCTTCCTGTATGTAGTGCACTTAAGATTACAAGTTTCAATTATTGGGGAGTGACTACTTTAACTCAATTAATCCATTTTCTGCAACCTGTTTAAAGGAAAAATAAAACGAGCTGCAAACGTAACAATTACCTCTATGGATTTAATACTGACATCATGCTTACCACTTTTTGCCAAGCCTGTTTCGACTGCAATTGGCTTTTCCTCAAAAGTATCGCAATATTGGGGCTAGTCATTGAAAGATTAACCCCATCAGATGCACCTTGAGTTTCCAGAACTAGCTTTGATAGAATTATTAGATTAACCCGTTCCGTTGGCAGTTATAGATTAATACGTGCACGAGTCTAAGCCATACATATGTCAGTTCATATGAAACGTGACTTAATCTGAATGTTGATACCTGTATACACAAGTCTATGGACCGAAATAACTGAAATTGTATATAGAAAGGTGAGAGCCAGCCTTAGGGTAGTTGTTGTTACAGATTAGTGATATTATTATTCCAATACTTTACTGCAATAAGGGTAACCCAATATTTGATGGCTAATCGTGTTCATCAGACCGAAATACCCCAGTGTGGACCACCACTGATAAACCAATAGAGGCATGGGAGCGTAAATAATGTCATCAATGACGCTTAACGTAAAGCAAAGACACATATCTCCCGAGCACGATCTAATCACTTCTGAATCTAGTTATTCAGCATCGTGTATAATTAATAGAGCTACCTAACCTAATATATTGCTCGTACTGCCTATCTGTTTCCTAATCCCATTAGGAGTGCTATAGAAGATGTATGCTACATACATATTATATATAGGTATTTCCAAAAGAGAATAATACATCAAAGAAAGGAAGAAATTATACAAAAATACTTAATAGTCTGCTCATAGTTTTCATTACAAATTCTCTTAGCACAACAAAATAAATCATGTACGTAGTCCATTCTGTCCCCGGACACAATTATTAATTTAATTGTGTGTAAGTTAAGTTCGTTTACAGTTCGCCTAATGCGTATCAACCCTTAAAGTAGTTAATACCTACAACTTCATATCATTAGCAGTTCATGGGCATGTGAGCGTAATTATAATTTACATATTCTGTTAACAAAAACGAAGTTGGCTACCTAAAATATGACTCGCTTTGGGGTCTCTCCCTATATTATTACGAACAAATATAATCTAATATATGGCAAATTAGACAATCTAATAAACATATTTTGAATAATACATACTCGTACAATATCTACGAATATAAATATTTCTCAATACTCTTGGTGGTACGTACGTACCTACGTACAATTTGATATAAAATGACTTCTGAAACAGGTGACATGAATATCTACAACATTGATAAATATTATATAAGTATCATTTGTTAAAGGTAAATATTGACAAAACAAAGTAGTCATGAAAAAAATTAAAAAACGATGACAATTTATATACATCAGTATCGTTAATAAGTGGCAGTCGGGAAGAAACCCCTGCCCGTGTGTCATGGTGATACGGTACCGAGCGAGCCGTTCGGATTACGTCAAATCGGCGTTGATAAATGAACGGACGCCCCCATTCTGGTCCAGAGGATATTTCCGAGCCCGAACAAACGAGTCATATGTAATCATTGTGGTGTTATTTGAAATATTGTAGCCATAATATGTTATTTTGATGCGAATAATTATTCCGGGGCCGCCCGGGGGACAGAGGTGACACGGTAAACGGAGAAAATTTAGGTTAAGTATATTTGGAGTTTTATGTGCGATTTTGGGTTTTGGTTAAATATGTTCAGAGTTGTACGTACGGCCGGTCGCGCGGCACGGGTTTATGGAACTTTCAGATTACATTGCGTACCGAAATTTGAATCAGAAGGTTTACTGAAATAGCGCTGCGATAATCCGGATTAACTACCCATCAGCAGCAAATACTTTTTTGCTTTACTCCTAATAAAAAAATTTGGAAACTATATTTTCACCTATTTCGTTCCGGATTGATTCCGCTGTCTATTTTTTATAATTCCATTCAGCAGACAGCCAGACGGGCCACCTGACTGTGAATGGTCACCATCGCCTATGGACACTGGCAACATCCGAGGAGGCGCCAGTGCGCTTCCGGCTTTCGAGGAGAGCTCTTTTTGCGCCTTTCTTGAACAGTCCCATGTCATAGCGCCCCGGGAATGCCTCAGGAGGAAGTTCATTCCACATCTTACACGTCCGTGGTAAACACCACCGTCTGCTCGTTTGCTGCTCACATCACATAAAAATATTTAACCACTAGAGAGGTAAAATCACGCGCGTGAAGAGCAAACGAGAGATATATCACAAACACTGTAATCGAGTTGGCAGAAGTTTGCGGATCGCCTCAACGACGGCGGCCTGCTGCCAAATCGCCGCGCCATGAAATACAGCTCGCTGCTTGACATCATTGCCGGCCTCATTGCACTTCGTATTCCGACTTCTTCTGGCTCCAGTCGAAACTTCGAATCCTCTCCCTTGAGTCACGTATCTATCTGTAACTGTACCTTTATCTATCTGTTTACATATGTATCTACACACTACTGGTGGTGTCGCTAAATTTGTGTCTGGCGCTAATAGCAGAACAGTTATTTGTTCACAGAAATATGAATATGCAAAGCCGGCAGCGCCCTCCAGCCAATCTCTAACTCTGAACATTATTACATTGTATTCTGTCTCTAACCAAAAGCTTTTTTTTATATAGATTACCATTTGACTGCAATCTCGCTTGATGGAAAGCGATGACGTAACATAATTGCTTATATAATAACTATATTCTCAATATATGCCTGAAAAGTCCTCATAATTCTTAGGAAATACAGATGCAGGATCCACTCCTGCACCTCCCGAACCAGGAACGACGAATTAGCAATGCAGTTTTGTGCATATACCTTCATTATGATATAGCAAAAAGGAATACGTAACATATGATCCCCACCTCACCGACTTATTAGCGATATTGCAATATAAACACACTATTATGGCAGTAAGTCGGTAAGACACTGCGGCAAGTCCGCAGTTTAAGGAGTCAATCTTTTATTCATGAGAGGGCCGAACTGCTCTGTAATGCTATTCTACGACCATAGATTTATGCTACACGGTTGTCTTTTTATCTATGGCATTGTAGTTTCAAGCAGTGATAGCCTAGTGGTTTGAACTTCAGCCTCTCACTCCGGGGGTCTGGGTTCGATCCCGGCACGCACCTCTG
>DWUN01003440.1:0-12035 GCA_018249975.1 Passova gellias
AGAAAGCACTGAGTGCCAAATATCTCTGTCCTTGCAAACCTGACGCGCTTCGTCTACATTCATCACTCCCTTCATGCCTACACGCCGCTCTCGGAGACTCTTGACTCCTCTGTCAGCCAGTATCTGACCTATTTGGTCGAGATAGGATAGTCTAGGTCTTCTTCGGCGCATCCATCAACACTCGCATTGTATATCTACTTTGTCATTCGTTCATCATCCATTCTTTCCACATGTCCGAACCAACGGAGCATTCCCTTTCTCATTTGTACACCGATGCTCTCTTTTACACAGAGCATAAGCATTGCAACACTATATTATGAAATTAACCTATGAGTTCGAAGTGCAACGGGTAGTCGAAGTCGGGATCGGAGGCGCGGACGCGGTAGATGACGGAGCCGACGGCTGCGTCCGCCGGCACCAGCACGAGCCGCATGAGCGTGCTGGGGTCGAACACCGGCTCGCCGCCGCGCGCGCCTGCCAACACCGCCACGACCAACACCAGCGCCGCTGCAAACGTCATCCTGATAACAAACAACGCAATCTATTAGTTATCAGATCAGACAGCATATCGATTAATTTATTCGATGTCTACTATCAGATACCCTTTCTTATGAGTGATGTTAAGAGTTACATAAATTGATGGTAAAAAATCGAAAAAAACATTTAAAAAAATAAATACGTAAAAAACGTAGACGTAAAAACATAAGAAACGTAAACGTAAAAAGTAACTGTAAAAAACGTAAACATAAAAACCAAGCTTTTATTAGATCAATCGATAAACCATGTCGGTCAACCTATTAAATAAGGCAATTTATATGATAAAAAAGTTTGTCGCGAGATTTACTCCTGTAGATAAACATAATTAATTCTGATTTAACTAAGCACTAAGCGAACAGCCATGACTTATCATCGAAATGAAATGTATAAAAACTTTCAACATTGAGAAGTGGTTTTTCACTTACAAGATTTTCATACAGAAGGACATTGGTATAGGTAAAACTAAATAAAAGCTAGTAATAAAAACAACCATAAGATATCAAAGCTCGAACAAATATCTCAATTCAATGAGTATAGCCTGTATGGCCTGAGTAGGCGAGCTTGACTATAGCTCGAGATACAAATTGCAACCATGAGACGTTGTAATCGTACATTTTGATGAGAATTCTCTTTTACAGTTCCACATTCACTAAGGATTTTATATCCTCGTAAAACAGATCATAAAATTATTTATACGAAATAAGAACAATATATTTCGTATAAATAACTTCAATATATTCCATATAATTTTACCGTAATTCTGTGCGTCTTGGAAAAAGAGATACATCTTGAAATTGTCAGGTTTTCGGTCGAGCGATATTTGTGTTTAAAAAGTAATAATATTAAGATTCATAATTTTATAAATCATATTTTTATTTTATTAAAATAACACACGATTACTGTCATTATGTTTTTATGAAGGTACCAATTAAAATTTGTTGACATTATTCTGTTGTTTTTCTTTTCTTTTTATGTGAATTGTTTATTACTTTATTTCGCATTGTGACTAAATATTATATAAAATAGATTGATTATTAGGGCTTTAATGTACCTTTGTTTTAATTAAATAATAGTTCATTTAAAGATGGTACTTAATATATTCGTTTATTATTCTATAAGTCAAACGGGCGCAATTTATTTTTATGTAGCACATTACTTTGAACATTAAGTTTAATTTACTGTGACATGGCAAAGTTTCTGTTAAATTGATTAGCTTTCGAATGTAGGTACTACACAAACAATGTTACACACAGTGGATCGATTAAACACACATCCCCCGTCGATGTTTCATAACTGAATCACTCTCGTCACATTCGTGAGAAGGAAGCCGCTACATTCAATTATAAATTACGCGCATCTGAAGGATACCGCAACCGCCACGAGTTGCGAAAGGGAAAATGGTGTTATGAAATCATTCCGCTTCTGTACAAGCAGGAAGCACCCGCTCTTTATAGCTTTGCAGGTAATAACTCGTTTAAATTTTCAATTTCGAGACGGTGTGTCATTTGTGCTGACTTTATATTTTGTAATGAACATGAGTAAATACCGTTGTGGCGTATCCCGCCAGTTTGATTAAGCTATAATAAGTTTTAAAATGTTTACGGCGCGAGTTTTACTTCTGAATCACAGTGGCCGAGTGTCAGAATATCGTCGGTATCTATAAATCGTGTCTTAAATTCTATTCGCAAACATAACGTCGTTTAATGTCTCGTGTTGTAAAATCCTCACGCTGCGAACATTACTTGTCATTTACGTACATATTTAAGTCAAAACCGGAAACAGAAAATTTCATTTGCCCATTCGCACTTTTACAAATAAACTGTAGAGCAAATTACCTTGAAGTAGGTATTTAGCGAAATAAAATAATGCGAAGCATTTACTGCTATCTTTTCCAATCGCCCCATAGTTGTCTTAAAAAAGACACACAATTGACAACAGGAACACATACTCATAGAACGACGCTTTGAACTTTTAGTTTCCAAGCTAAGAAAGATATCGATCTCTCTCTTTGTAAGCGACAAACAAGGAAAGCGTTGGCCCTTATATGATCTTGCAGCTAACGTTCCCGATGTTTCATGTATTTTGAATACATTTATGAGATTCTGGATGTAAATGTATTAGGTGGCATACAATTTTACGCATGCAAAAAGATGGTACGATAATATTGACTATTGCAGATGGTAGGTTTTAGCTATAAAGATAAATTTCTGGTACAAATCACCTTGATTGTAAAGATGGATGTTTTGGGTGCATTCACAATACGGACACAATGACGAGTTTGAAGCGTAATTTATTTCAAGGTCTTGGAGGCACTTCGTCCACGAGTATCCGTCTGGCGCCGAGCAACCAAGGTGAAATATTTGTTCAAGGTGAAGTCTTGTTGCGTGAACACTAAAGTCGCAATCTATATGTAATATTTCATAGGCTACATTGAAACTAGAATACTTGTTCTAGTTTACGGTATGTCAGTGTATTTAGACTAATACTTACTGCATTTTCATTTAACTAGTACATTGAATATATAGCTAGTAATTTATTTTACGAAACTAGACCAAAGTTATTAATAAAAACATTTTCACATGGCTTTTAGACGCCATATACGTACATATACAAAGGATCAAAAATTGTTCAATTTTTAATGGGACTAACTGTTTTTAGATTCGCTCAAAAGTGATTGCTGTAATTAATTCTTTACGAGCTGTGCCTCGCGGTATTACCCGCAGAGCTTTAAATCCCGTGGAAATTTCGGGTTATTTTTTCTCGTATTAAATATAGCCTATGCCCATCAGAGATAATGTAGGATTCTAATGGAAAAAAAATTTTTGAAATCGGTCCAGTAGTTTCGGCGGCTATTCAATACAAAGAACTAATCAAATCTTTCCTCTTTATATGATTAGTATAGACAAGTAACTGTCACCAGCGGCTTTGCCCACGTGTTGTTCACATGTCATACCATTGTTGCTTCTGTAGTGTAGTGCTTATTTGATTAAAACGTGTTTTCTTGTGAAAACTCGATATTTTCCCGCGAAAAAAAAAGTGGCCCATGTTACTCACCAACCTTTGAAGTATCTCCATACCAAAAAACGCATCGATCCCTTGCGACGTTTTGACGTGAGAGAACGACACACAAACAAACGCACTTTCCCATTTATAATAATAGTTCTATAAATAAAGCCCGCTTATGAATTTATCACTGTCAAATTACTTTTAGTGATAAATATGAAAGTATAAAAGGAACTAGTTATGTACGTGGTAATATATAGCGGCTTCGACGCGTCACATAGGGCGCAAGTTTCCGGTTGGCGTCGCGAGCCAAGGTGAAATATTTGTCTAAAGCGAACCCTAAATCTTGTCGCGTGAACACAACCGCCGCTGACTGTAATATCTTATAGACCAACATATCGAAATTAGAGTAGGTAGCGCAAAAGATATTTTTCTAGTCTAAGTTACCTTTACTACATAGTTTTATACTTTTTCACCGAGAACTTAATATCTCATTAGAATTGAAATAACGAACTTCCATTTGTAGTATACCGACAATACTTACAGTTTTGTTATATCGATTAATTATTTATTATAATAAAAACTAACTACGTTCCTATATTGGCAGGGAATAAAGTCATCGCTAATGACTTACAATTGCTGTGAAATTATAAAGTTAATTTCTAATATTGCAATAAGCTGTTGTACATTTTTAATAGCATTAACATAAGAACGTATCATAATATAAAACGTGTTTTCGTTACATTTTACGCATAATCTCGTGCCTAGTTCAATTAAAACGAATATTAGTTAGCAGTGAATGCGTACCCGTTCCAATCGACGAAATGAAACTCGTTTCGGGCCGGACAGAAAAGCAATTACCGCCATTCGATCATTCGGAAAACCAAGGGAACGTAATTAAGGGATTATTATCCTGACGTACCGGTACCGATCCGCTAGCGTCTTAAATCATCGAACTCCGCTTTACCTGAGACGTTTATATGGCGCTTGTGGTCGTGGCTATTTTCCCTGAGATATTTAAAGGCACTCGCACGATTGTAAAATGATACCGCCTCGGGCTAAGAATTTTACACCTTTTAATACTTTAGTACGGTGTACACGTTCCTACAAGTGTACAGATAATGTTACTGGTACTTAAATGAGGGATACATTGAATGGCTGTCACGATATTATTGGATTGCTTGTTCAGTTCATTAAATAATATTTAAGAGTGGTAGAACCTGTATACGGTTCGCCCGGGGAAGTACCACCGCCACACCTATTTCTGCCGTGAAGCAATTGTTTTTGACCGACTTTAAAAAGGAGGAGATACTCAATTCGTCTGTATTTGTTTTTACAATTTGTGTTTCGGTTCGAGGGGTGTGTTTGCCGGTCCACTCGTATTCCAGAGGCGACAATCTCAGTCCTCAAGAGTAGTGACTCATCTGCGACGGACGACGACGACGACGAGCGATACGAACGAATTCTAACTGAACTTACACTACGACGACGACGACGACGACGGATACTAACGAATTCTAACTGCACTTACACTAACAAACACTAACTGAACTAATACTACTAATAGTCCCATTCCTGCAGTCCTGTTACTAACGTATACTGACCAACTGACTTTTATTAACACCTATTAACTGAATTCACACTGATAGTCCCATCCCTACGGCCCTATTAGTGGTCCGTTGCAGATGTCCATGGGCGAGAGCGGCCACTCGTGACTGCTGCCAGCTCGTTCTCTACCGTCATAGTATAAAATAAAAAAAAGATATATAATGCTGAGAATTCTCTAGTGCTCCAAGAGCTGTGAACATTGCCAACCTTTTCTTGGCCGCAGTGGTCCCAAGGTATTGACCATTCTCATTCTGAGAGGAGACCCGCTTGAGTCGGTAGTACGATCAATAGATTGAAAAAGATCTGCATATATTGATTGAAGACATAATTTCAGTTAAATTTGACAATTTTTTTCTTATAGGTCCCACGATATTTTTCATGTGTAATATTGAGTTCGCATAGTAACTTGTCACGTTAAGTTTATTAATATTAATTTCATAAATGCAGGTACCAAAGAAGAGCCAATTCTCATTGAAACGCAAGAAGAGCAAGGACGAGCTGGATCTGGGCGATCTGGTGTGTCCGTTGCATGACGACTGCTCAGGTGACATTCCTACCTCGCCAGTAAGTCGCTGCCACTAACAATACTAATGTTCTTCCACCGCAACAGTATAAATATCACGTACATATATGCCAACTACTCATATTATTGATATCAAATATTGTGATACTTCTGGATACAATTACATCTACATTAGTTTATGGTAAATTAGAACATATTCCTCTTAAAAGAAGTGAACTACGTAAATTCTCTATACTTTATATCTACTCTTTGCGTTCTCAACTCGAGTACACAATGTCAAGAGTCAATGTACAATGTCATACAATTAAATCTGCACATTACGTTTGGCACTACGTTTAGCACTTACCTAGGGTATGTTCCTATAACGTGTATTCCTGAGACATACGAGTATCTGTAGTGTTTTGACAAGCTCTTTGGATGACTCAAAACTAAAGGGCACTTTTAACCACCACACACAAATCTCTGTTATTTGCTTTGGTTTATTAATTTTTTAATATAATTATATTACATTGTCTCTTGTGATAGAATTGTTTAAATGTTGATTACTCACTGTAATTGAATTCAATACAGTAAAAGTAATTATAGATAAGCTCTTAAAACACCAGATTTGTTGTCCTCTGCTCAGCATTGTTATGTTGTAGTCCATGAGCATTAGCATGTGATAAGTATGGTTTGGTTAAAGAAAATGGATTATGAAGCTACATAGTTTAAATAGGTGGACTAAAATCTGTATTTTTCACAACAAATGTTTTTTAGTGCAAAATTCGTAAGTGTATGTATGTATTTCATTTGGCCTTACATTGCCAAAAGCATAATAGTAAACACACGTACAACCTTTTGGTTTGTTTCACTCATTTTCTTTAACACATTTTTAACACGGATTTCACAAAGGAAGAGGTTTTTCTTTTAATGTATATAATAAGCTTGTTGCTTGTGGTTTTGGTAATAGTAATATTTGTAGGATGTATTTTTTGCTGTGTGTAATAATAATTGCTCGACATAATAAGTAACTAATGTGTTATTTTTAGGTCGTACAGGTTGTAGGTATCGTTAATTATTAATTGGTCATACCACATTTTCAGTATAGTTAATCTATACATATAATAAAACTGTAGTAGAGTTCAATTCTGTACATTGAATAAAAACAAGGTTACTTTCAGCAGTCTAACAGTTTTAAAAGTGTTTTCAATGCTCGTACACTAGTAACCGAGGTGATGTGGTGTATCGGCAGACGATGAGAGTAAAGGCAGTGGCGGACGTCGCGTCGGCTGTCTGTCCCCCGCGTGACGCCGCGCGCGCGCACTAGCGCCACCGCCCCCTGCCCCCGCGCGCCGCCCGCCGCGCGCTCCCCGCACGACGCCCGCTCGCAACGAGCACGGCTGCCCACGTGCTTATGTAGGTATTTTTGAGTTTAGTTTTGTATTTCAATTTAAATGTGAAGTAAAATATTTCGTATGGAGCTGGAAGTCATATTTTACTTGTATGTGTGAAGTTACAAAAAGTATTCATTTGTTGGTGTACTAAAATATCATTGGTGTCAAGTTTGTGGTGCTATGTGCCGAGTGCCGATGTTTGATTTTGTATAAGAGTGTCGATATTTTTGTGACTCCGAGGTATTTTCGTCGTTTGAATGTCGTAGGGTCGTGAATATTGTGACTACTTACTTAATATTGAGTCTTACTGCCAAAAATTATGTCGTGAATTTATTGGTTCATAAGATATTAAGATAAATGTTACATTTAAAAGATAATTATTTAAATTATAAAATAACATAGAGTAAGATAATTTGACGATTAATCACTTTAATGGAACGCAAATCATCGTTATAACAACAATAGACATTCCAGTACTATTACACTTACAGTAGCTCGGCTGGTTTTGCTGAACGGCTGTAAGGAGCATACTAAGTTCATCAGATAATTGATTATACTTTAAACTGTTGCAATGTTTTATTATTGTAATGAAATTGTAGCGCAATATTATAATATTATGTAGTATATAGAAACGACTGATGAGTGACAATATTAAACTGGTCTCATTTCTATTTGCCACACGTATTTGCATGGTAGCTGTAAGAGTTACGCCGGTTTGTTATTAGTAGATGATAATAATATGTCAGAGGCAACATATGTGTTGAGTTTTCTAAGAGTTTTCATTGTTAGCAGTTAAAAATATATTTATATATAATTAATAATGCATTGAACTTATTCAATGCGTTCGTGCTCCAAAAACATAGTGTAGGTACTGTTTCTTACATTTAATATTTATTATATTGTAGAGATTTACCATATTGTCCTTCGTACAATTGTTACTACTTAAATGAGTCTGTATTCCATCATATAAGTAAACCATTTGGACCATAGTGTGCTTTTAATAAAACTAATTGAATAATACTGTCAAAGAGCTAATGACGATGAGGACTAATGATGAATAGACATAACGATAATGAAATTTTAAAAATTCATGCAGAGTTCAAGTCGAGCTCTACGTTATATTTCTATTCTGAAGTCATTTATTATAGACAAATGTATTTATATAGAGAGATATCCAGTGTGTCAAATTTGTTGGATTTGGACTAAAAACAACGATGTCAATAAGGTATAACCATAATAAGGTATATTATATAACATAGCATTTAATACGCAACATGAAATTCTGTTATTTGTCCAAAACGATAAATTGTGTAAATTACAAAATATAAAAGGAAACGTACCATCGCGTCGATTTTGTTGTCTCGCTCTTATTCTGTAGCACCCGCAATACCAAGTTCCTGTTCCTACCACGCTGTGCCAAATTTATATAAATGTTGTGATGTATCTATAATTCTCTTAAAATGAAAGGACCCTCGTCTTCCATAAGATGTACTAACGATAAGTGTATTGTGACAAGGAGCGGCTTAGTAACGTCAACATCACCGAATATCATTATATTTAAGCAATATTTTTAACAACTCATTTATACAATATTGTATTAAATAATTTATATAACTTAAAGTCATTAAATATGAAATGTAAAATTTAAATAAACACTGATAAAATAAAGTTCCTTCTTTTATTTTTTCGTTAATTTTCTTTATCATCAAACAACGGCTGCGATCTTGCATTGGTTGTGTCGGCGTTTTTTAAAACTTTTAATCCCTCTGAAACAATTAAAATTGTGTCCATAGTCCCTGATTATGTACGATTGAAAAGGAATCGTCTGCATGTCGACCCCTAGACATTGCCAAGTTATTATCATGTCTTGCAGAATTTGTACCAGTCGCATATGTCTGATGTAATGAATAATATAATGGATTTTTATTTAAACAGTGAGTTACTGTTTAAAGATCAATGAGTAATGATCACAATGTTATGATAAAGTGTAGCGGTAATAAGTGTAGAAGTCGATTTGTAAGCAGTTGGCTGCGGACCGATACTGACATAAACGCTAAGCTGTCCACGAGAGTACTCAGACTAAAGCGATATGCATCATGGCAATTTTTTCTTATTTTTTTACCAATATGTCTGTGGGGCGTCGAATGAGGATGAATGATAACTAAAAACATGTATGACGTTTGTATAATATAGAACAATATTTCAAATTTAACAATATATGTTTAGCTTTTGTATATATGTACTGTAATTTGTAGATATTGTACATAGGTATATTTACCTTTTCCCCTCCCTTTACGTCTTAACTCTGCAATTCTTTCCACTTCCGTCTCTTCATCACAATTTTCTTTTTCTTTCTTGAAACTTTCCTCTTGAGCTTGTTTCAATAGGGATTCTTCTAAAAAGGTCAATTCTGAAAAGAATGAGAAAATCATTACACTTATTGTTAATATTAAACTTAAATTGCTTTTTGTATGTAGAGATGTGAAAACGAGCAGGCAGTAATCACACGCGCCTGGAAACCTGCTACCAACGTTAAATAGAAGAAATAGGACTGTTAGTAACATCAACCCAGATAGTATTTAAGTATGTCAGCATGAGTGCAGTTAATATCAGTTAATAACCGTTTTATTAGAGGTTGGTCATAGATACGTAGCTACTCTTCAGGACTCAGATGGCTGCCTCTAGTATACATATATGTGGCTAAGCATCCACACTAGTACCAATAAAGTAGAAAAAAATATGTGTACAAATATCAAGTAACAAACTAGTGAGCCTAGGATCCATGGTGATCCAAGGCCCGTTAAAAATGATTCCAGCGGTGGGACGCGCCTTGGCCTCGGGCTCCATCAGCTGCGTCACCTGCTGCTTGCACTCGTTGGACAGCTGGTTGACCACGCCCGTGCGGAACCGCCATTTGCGCATTACCTGCAAATAATATCAGTCCCATAATCCAGCTTTAAATAAAACTGCTGGCCTTCTATAATTAAGTCATAAAATGCGTTGTTTGAAACGAATTGGAGATTTAAAACTGTATTTTTATAAAATATCACTGTCAGCATCTTATCCACTGGTAACTCGTTTCTCAAATAAATTACACGAGTTTTTTTTTCGAACTTTTCATTGGTCCACAGGTGGACCCAGGTCTTCTCTCATAGCGGGAGGGGTTAGGGGTGTAGGCCTTAGTCTACCTCGCTGGCCACGTGCGGATTGGCAGACTTCACACACGTCAGAAACTATATTTTTCTATAATATATTGCAAGGTGTGAAGG
Source organism: Passova gellias (assembly GCA_018249975.1). Classification (NCBI taxonomy): domain Eukaryota; kingdom Metazoa; phylum Arthropoda; class Insecta; order Lepidoptera; family Hesperiidae; genus Passova; species Passova gellias. Next base: position 10,314 of record DWUN01003440.1, read on the forward strand.
TTTCCTCGCGATGTTTTCCTTCACCGTTGTAGTGAGTAATATTTAAATTGCAAGCTATAAAACGCCCGCAACAAGTCGGAGGTGCGTGCCGGGGTTTGAACCCATACCCCCAATTGGGAGGCTAAATTTCAAACCACCACGCTATTACTGCTTCAGTAGGTAAGTCCTTAATACTGTATATAGGTTAATACTTAACCGTCTTTACCTGCTTTTCGTAAAGTTTCTTCACTGATGTTTCATTGAAGGGTAACGCCTTATTAAGCATCGTGTATAGAATGATGCCTATCGACCACATATCGGCCAACTTTGGCAGGTACGGGACGCCTTTCAGCACTTCGGGTGCGGCGTACGAGAGGGAGCCACAGTAGGTCTCGCTTAAAATGTCGCGGTCGCGTTGGCGAACATTCCTCGCAAAGCCGAAATCGGTAATCTTCACGTTGTAGTTCGCTGTAATTAGTATATTTTCACACTTCAAGTCTCTATGTGCTATGTTCATCGTGTGTATATAGTGAATACCAGATAATATCTGTCGCATCCACAGTCTGCTCTGATTTTCAGGCACAGCTCCGTTTTGTGTTAAGAAATCTAATAGATCACCGTTTTCAGCGAAGCGCAGGAAGATGAAATATTTAGCGCGACGTTGAAATATATTCGATACGTGAACGATGTGCGGATGATTTATACGAATAAGAACATCTAATTCGCGAGGAAGGAACTTTGTGAGGTAGTCGCGGGGAGCCTGCGCGGTGTCTATCACTTTACAAGCCACGACACTGTGACGGGTTTCATCCAGCATATGGGTCGCTCTGAAAACCTGAAAACAAGCTCTCGATTATTTACATTAACACTTTCTTCTTAATATCTCACTAGTGAATACATTACTTTAGCATAGGAGCCTTCTCCAATGATTTTCTCCAGGATAAAACCTTTCTCTTGCAATACTAAAATGTCGGACTGTGTTGTACTAAGATCTAATTTTTCGGTCATTGGACCCATCTACATAATAGTTTTGCAAATCATCACCATTACTTCATTTTTACTTTTATTAGCAGCATAATGATGTGTGATGAAGAAGGAACAAGAAGTTTATCAATGCTATGATGAGATTTAACTACATTTTTATATCAATAAATTGCATATTAACATTGCACTGTCAAATTGAAATTATGTCAGACGTTTTTGACAGAAATTAGCGAAGAGTAAATGTTACATAATTATCGAGAATAGTGGAGTAACTAGTGGAATAACTTTTTGTAAAAGTATTCATACAGGTTATATTATAAATCATGAAATATACTAAGAAAATGAGGAACCGGCCACCGGATGCGTTGCCGGTATCAAAGACGTATGCGAGAGACAGATTTCTTTATCAATTTTCGTTTCAGAAGATTTTTCCACATTTTTTTGCAGAGCATCTTTTTCTTCTCTTGCTTTATTGAAGGCCAATGTTTCTTGCTGTGTCCATTCTACAAACATACCTACTTAAGTAAGTGAACTAACATTAAATAGTATCTAAATAAATCAGGTTTGCAAGGACAGAAATATTTGGCACTCGGTGCTTTCTGCCTACCCCGTTAGGGACCTGGCGAGATGTTATGTTATGTTAATAAATGCAACACTATAAATGGTCATAATTATACTTTCTATTTAACATTAGGTACAGTTGCTTATCATTATCATTATCCATATAAGTTTATCCATTTCTGTAAATATATCTTATTG
>DWUN01003441.1:0-12035 GCA_018249975.1 Passova gellias
AAGATTTAAGGGAACAAGGGGACATGACAGACAATGACAGAGAAAGCGACTTTGTTTTATACTATGTAATGATTAGAGAAATGTTGCTTATTACGAATGCTCGGCCCTGGGGCCCACGTCAGTATTTACGCTCCACTAAACAGACCTAGAGGTATCTAGACCTAGCAAAGTAGGTAATGCATTAATAAAAATACTATCGTACTAACACTTACTACTCCTAAAAATAATTAAAACAGACAACACATCACACTTTCTAACCGTAATTCTAAAAAAAATATTATCCGGCTAAATGATTTCTTCGAATCCTGTCCGAGTACGAGCGAGACAGAGCTATGCGTAACAAGATAGCACCTCGGCGCTCTCTTTAGTACAATTATAATATTATCGACCTAAAATTTCAAACAGCTGTACTACATTTCTATCGCGCCGGTCTCCTTTACATTTCGTCAAGGTTATATCTTTAATGATTAGGAAATAAAAATATTTATTTCGATTAAAGTATTCATATTAAACTTATATAACAAAATAAATGTATGTGTCAAACGAAAACGTAAAAAAAACATTACGAAGAAAAAATTTCGTGATCACACCTACAATTCTTGCGACTAACCGCTCAAGTACTACACGATTTCTTTCGCATTATACTATCAACCATGTTCAATATCAGACGCGCGCAGAGCGGAGCCGAGCGGGCCGTGGAAAATGTACAGCGCCGCGCGGTTACCTAGCATTATTACGACGGACTCCGCCACGAATAGGGGCTCGCGCGTTTCTCTTGACGTGACAAATTTCGATAATAAATAAAAGCAATGCAACACGCTTTCGTCGACGAACAATCGGAGGCCCACTTAGAAGTACACCTTACACAAAAATGTTATTCTACACAAAACAAATATTTACCTAGTTCCGTAGACAGAAGTTGCAAATGTCCGTTCCTAATCCCATCGATCACGACACTTGAGAGAATCTCTTCGATTTTAACGGCATATAGGACGATTGAACGGTGTTCATTTTTCGTCGACAATTATTCCGGAGTCGTGTATGCGTTGACGTTTAGAAACAAAATGGCGAAATCACCCGTTTCCGAGCAGTGGGGCGCAGACGCGCAGCCGGGCTTGCGGTGCGAGCGAGAGGAGAACTTGCCTTCTCTTTCTGACCGTACAGTGGGAGGGAGGCGAGCGTCCAGTAGAAAAAAGAACGCGGTGAATTGCGCACGTGGTTAACTTCATTCACACTTCAATTTTTTACTATTTGCATGTCGGTACCGACAACCGTACTATTCATTCTCTACGAAATAGAAATATATTTACTAAACTAGTAAATTGTAATAATCAAAATTTATTTACAATCCGAAAAACCTGTTTATATCTGATTTTTTTATCATTTTTTAATTACAATCAAAATGAAGTTTTTTCAACTTTTAATACACGTATATATAATAATAAAATACAGCACGACATAAATCGATACACGATTAGGTAAGCAGGTGACGAATGCTCAAATACCACTACTAAGTGTTCGAGAAACCGTATCGATTGAGATTCATTATACACGATAATAAATTATGGAAGCACCAACACTGTGTTATTGTGGCCTTTTAAGTGTTTCGATGGTCTTAAAAATAAATAATAATACTTTCGTTCTATAAATTAATAATTATAGTTTATTTCGCTTACAAATTTTATATTAAACATTGCGAATATAGCACTGTTGGTCATCCGAACATAACAAGCCTATAATTACTTTCAGTGCGCACATAAAGTGCAATGATGTACAGTTTTTAAATAAACTTTAAAATCACTCGGCTTAACAGTGAGTTCCTACCCGATCTTATATTTTTGTTCTTTACAGTGAAGTGCGTAGTAGGGGACATATTGAGTTTATTTATATCGCCTGACGTAAGATAACAGTTGTCATGTTATTTCATTCAATAACGGATCATTCATTCATTCAGTAGTTCATCACGTTCTATAGTTCCGCACGGCCGAATGGTGTTTTTTATTATAAATTCTTGCAACTAAATATTGGAATTTTCCAATTCATATGTGTGATTCAAAATATAATTTACAGTATGCAATCTTTATTTAGTTTCAGAACGAGTACCTATTTCAATGTCGAAATGGTTTCTGCATGCACATGTGAGTTCATTTGAGGAAGTGTTAAATTGTTTTCGTAACGCACCTAATGTCTGTGCGCAAGTTCCTGCGTTCTATGCATTTACGTACCGCTTATCGCACGTGCCGGATACAACATTAGCCCGCGGCTCTGTCCCACAAATCGAATTTCGATAAAACAATAAATGCATTAATTTTCTTTATTATCCAAGAGCCTAAATTTAAAATTTCAGTTGTCTAACTCCCAGTCCGATGTATTTTCGTAGAGTATTTGTAAAATACCTTAGTGCTCACTTACGGTATAAAAACATTAGTTTGAAAATATTTTTTTACCTTTTTTTATTTCACTCTCGACATTTTCCAATCATAAAATTGTACTGAGTGATATTTAAAATTTCTGTAACTGTAAATATTAACAGTGGAAACTCTTACCTTCCCGTTTTTGAGTTGGGTAGAGTTATAGAGCTAAGTGGAGTATTGTGTCTACTATTGAGTCATACCTAGAGTTCTCATCAACAGCCTGTACTGGTCCACTGCTGGATATTAATAATCACCGCTATAGAGTCGTGTCCTTGGTTTGCTTGACATAGGTAATATAAATCTCTAATTTTATATCATCCTCTATTGAAACTATCACATATTAAATGATATTTGAAAGCAATGTAGGTAAGTAAATATAGATTCTTGGTATTCCAACTACCGAGGTTAATTTAGCGCCATCTAGAGATTGCTATTGAAAACGTCAGCATTTACATTATGTTGCTACAGCGCCATCTTTTTACTTTCAGTATAAACTATTCGAAAATGTCATTATACGTTCAATACAAACTTATTATACTTTGTAAGGTCACTAGCAATCCTGCGGTCTCACCCGCGCGGAACAGTACTTTTAGTGGGTTATAATATAAAACGTAATTAACCCAGGACTGAATTTGTATCACAAATTATCATACCAACCGTTCATCCTTTTATTACGCCGTAAAGAATCATTTTTCAATACTATTTTAATTATATTATAGTATTTACTTACAATTTATGTTATGTTTTTTTTTTTATGGCAAGTATGAAAAACTACCGTAATTTGGTCAAGTCCAAAAAACTGAAATATATATTTATGTGGTCTTTTATTATGGTATAGAAGAAATAAAAATTCTAACACGAATTAAATAATGAACATTTTTACAATAGGTACTTAAATTTAAATAAAAATAAAATAGGTATTTAAATAAAAATTCTAACACGAATTACATAATGAACATTTTTACAATAGGTATTTAAGTACTATGATATACGAGTATATTTGTTTAAACTTTATCATACTTATATCGTAGATATACAAAAGGCGGACTTAATGCTAGACTCAATTTCTGCTAGTCAAGCATTAGGCGAAACAAATAACTATCAGAAACAGACTTAATCTTGACATAATACTGGGTAATGTTATGTGAAAAAAATATTTATTTTATTGTTTTGTACTAAGATACACAAAGATTTTGAATACAGATATGAACATATAAAACACATTTTAAAAATAATAATAAATGGGACAATTCCTGATTCCAAATTAGTCAATTGAATACCTGTATTATGATAACCGGACACCTGACAAACATACATACATATACATACTATTCAATACTTATGTAGATATTTTTATTACACTCAGACACAGAACAATCAAATGTGCTCACAACACAAATGTTTCTCCTGGGTGGGTACCGAAACCACGATTTCCGGTGTAGCAGTCAGAGTCTCTAACCAATCAACCACGAGGCCTGTCCAAATCCTACTTGGTACTTAGACCAAATTCTAGCGAAAGCCGGATAGATAGCTTAGCCACCACATAAATATTTGGTCGGATGCCACTATACAAAAAGCTTTCAGGTTGCTGTTGCGGCTAATGTGGTGCTGCAGTGCCGCAAATATGTTTACCGACTGGCACACAGATTAAGTGTTCATTGAGCTTTATAAAGCTTATACCAATCAATTAATTTAGTGTCCAGGACATTTACCTAATTCCCTAATATCATCAATTGTTCGTTCTCGCCTTTTTTTACGGGATGTTCTTTTTGTTGACAGCTAAATTCAAGGTCGTTGACATCGGGATCCGAATCGACTACGTCTGCTAACTTTTTCACTTTCATCTTTGTTGGTATACTACCACTGCCCGATAAGATTTTATGTTTTTTTCCCTTCGCTACCGCGTTATCAGCATCAATATCATTTGCCTCCTTAATCTTGTCACTAAACGAGACAACATTGGTTATTCTTGGTGTTAAAGACATACCACGTAAATAGTTCTGGAACGATTCTTTATAGTTCGCTTTCTGTTTAGAAATTAACGTCGAGAATGTTGAAAAAAGATTGCTTCTGTGGTCCTCTTTGTTTCCTTGAACCTCCAATGTCTGCTCTTTATCGGTTTCCGAAGCATCACTCATTCTGCTTTCGACTTTGTCATTTTGGACCATATGAGTGTTAGCTTTATGTTTATTAACATAAGAATTAGTCGAATGAATATTGTTATGCGATGTGTTTGGAGTAGTTAACACAGGCAGGGCAGGGTTTAAACATGTCCCAGATGTTAAAGATATATTATTCACTTGATCTTGGGCGTGGTTGAGGATCCCAGATAATATCTTTAATTCGGCAGCAGATAGATTAGTCAGTGGTACATTGGATGACGCGACAACTTTGCCATGAGCATCAATTTCCAAGCGTATATCACGAAACCTGTGTAATATATCATGGATTATGGAGTTAACAACTTGTGGCACGTCTTCCTGCGTACCATTATCTGGTTCTAATATTAAATCATTATTCATATTCCGAGAACCGGTTATATAAGGTAAAATTGATTGGATTTTTCCTTTCGCTCTATCATGTTTAACAAAACTATTAAGATGTTCCACTTTGCAAGTACTTTGTGAATCAAAAGGATTTCTTTTCTTTTTACAATGTACTTCTTTTCTCGGTATATTCATCACTTTGTTAGGCTTTTTATAATAGTTAGAGAAATACATGTAAGAATTGTTCATTACAGATAAACGTTTATATTTTTTATTACCTTTATTTACCGTTTTCGATAACCAATTTGATTCTTTTATGACACTATCACTAACATGGCTGTATACTAATTTTCCGGGTCCTATTTCAAAAAGATGTAACGCATCATCGCTACTTAGTTTCAGCAATTTCTTGCACTCGTGCTTGTAATTTTTACTATTGGCTACTGGCAGTGTTGCTCGGCATTCCTTCCATGTCTCATGTTTTTTTGATAAAAATGGATAGCTTAAAGCAGCTTGGATTATCTTATTCTCTTTTGTATTAGACGATAGTGATGAGTTCGATGAAGTATCTCTTATAATACTAATCGAACGATTGTTTACGGCATCGAGATAGCTATCGTTATTGTCCTTATTATTACAAGGGTTTTGCCCTTTTATAATAGTGCATCCCATGAAAGAACAACAACACTTACACGCGAAGTTAGGGCACAGGTGCTGTCTATACATATAATTAGGGATGCGAGAATATTGTTGTTTGTATGTGCTCAGAAATACGATATAGGAATTTCTTTGATTCCAACAACAGGCAATAATGTTGATGATAGCTTTACGTTTTTTGCTATCTAAATTGCATATTTTACTAAACGAGCTCCGTACAAAATTAGTAACATTGTACATTTGATCTATTTCATAGACGTCTATCTCTTTTACGAACATATTATAAATTAAAATTATGGAATTTTTTATGTCCTTGTCTTCAAGGACCTTTTTAAAACTATCGATATCTTTTATTATATGGTTCTGGACAGGATCGGCCTCTGTTAATGTGTCATTATCACCTCGATGATGCTTACTATTATCGCGAGGTGCAATAGATGCAAGGTCAACTTTAAGTGGATCATCAACCTTTTTAGGAGCGTATTTCTTGATGTCTGTTAATATTATTCGCATTGGCTTGCACATGGTCAAAAGTTTCTGTTGTTTCGTATAATTTGTTAGCAATTCAGGCACTGACACATTTTGCTCACTCACTGTGTTAGATTTTTTTTCATCGTCTTCCAGCTGTAACCTATTATCATTCGTTGGACACACTTTCTCTATTTTGATTTGTCTTTTAGCTCTCTCACTGGTATACTCGCTGCAGACTGTGCCTCGATTTCTACCTGAAATGCTATTACGTTTCAGTTTTAATTTCTTAAAGAACACTTTATTTGCTTTAGTCGTCATCGAACTGTGCGCTCTCCCTCCGACGTCCGTCTGCTTCGGTTTGCTCTCAATAATTATAGCCTCGATTAAGTTTTCGAATGTCAATTTACTCGCACCTTTTTTAAAAACATCCATATCTTCCAATCTTGTGGTGTAAATTAACGGTAAAAGACCGTAGTCTCGTAATGTGTCATTCATTCTTGCGATTTCTGAGTTTACTTCGTTAAGTCTTCTCCTTATGCTGTGTTCTTCTAGTACCTAAAAGGGAATATATTGAACATAAGTGAACAAATATACATAATAATAGTAACACCTGGTTCCAGTCCTTTTTACGCACCAAATGCTAAGTAGGAGTAGTGGCAATAGGGGTGAGTTGGTGTGCAATTTCTTTAGAATAAAATCGTGGACGGAACTTGGTCTAATTTTAGATCTATTTACTTTAAAAGACTAAGTTTTCTGAATATGAACTTGACCTATTCTAATATGTTTTTTTTGGGATCTCTTCATTTTTTCTGAGCTGCATGAATGGAAAAAAAAATATAGTATCATCCCCCTCCCTTCGATGTGAGGGAGTTTGGAGTAAAAATATTCAGACGATACGTCCTTGTGTCCTAATGACTACTAACATTAAAATTACAAGTTTTTCTTGCATAGGAAAGTAGCCACGTAATGACATGTCATATTTATATGTGGAACGATTACGAAGTTATCGTAGGGAGTGAACGTGTTGAAACTTTAGCCTGGCGACTGCCGTGCCTAGATCACGAAACGAGGCGAGACGGCCTCGGTGGAGCGACGCGCCTTCTCCTCCCCCCACCCCCTCCCACTCGCGCCTCCGTCCCACAACCCCGCGCGACGCCACAGACGGCGGACACAGCGTAACGAATTCCTTGGCCTTTATCTATGGAGCGATGAATACATTTGTAGATAGATAATAGATAATTGTATTGTTTCTAATTGTCTGCCCGTACGTAAGCTTTAAAAATGTGATTTCCAAATTGTGTGTCTATTATATTCAAATGTATAATACAGCGCGTTTTATTAAACGGACCTTCTAATAGTAATCGATTATTCTAGAACATTTCATTTTCAATGCGTGAATGAAATATCTATCGACATTTAACATTTAGTTATTTTGCCACAGTTCGGCGGGGCGGCGCGGGAGGGGCTGGCTATGCGTCGTGGCTGTATGTTTCTTACCCAATAACTACTTAGGAAAATCGATAATTTGTTTCTCCGCACGTAATCGGGGGAGGCCGGTAAAAATTGACTTGTTATGTTACGATGACGGATTTTATCGAATAAAATAATATTAGCAACTTTTGTTGGATCAACATGCGTGATGTTATCACGCCAGGTCCCTAACGGGGTGGGCAGAAAGCACCTAGTGCCAAATATCTCTGTCCGTCTGTCTGAGAAATAAAAGAAACAATCAGAACATTTAATACTTTATTCATTTGTTTGCCATAGCAACAAAACAGAAATATTTAAAAATAACATACAAAATCACGTCAAACGTCACAAAACATTGAAATTATTACACAATACATTTTAATGTTGCCGCCAACTATCCATTCGCCTGTGCTCTGCTCTGCATCTAAAAAATTGAAAGCAAGTAAATATATTTTATGGTAAAAACGAAGATAGATGTCATATAAACAGTCGAATATCAAATGTCATAGTAATATTGCGTAACAACTATCTACACAATTTTTTATATCAAATAAGGCCTGGCCTGTGTTATGATAACCAGACAGCTGATAAATATACATAAATGTGTAAATTTATAAATGCATTCATATACAAATATTCTACCACTCACATTTAGTACTGGTAACACTTTTATTATGAATATGAAACAATTTTAACATCTCACAGAAACTATAACATTATTTATTTTAAACGTTATTGAATGAATAGAATTAAATTATATAATTTGGTTGGTTTTCGAGACTTCATTATGCCATAAAAGGAATTAATGGCGTTAATATAACACCAGACATACACACACATACTTTTAACATGTAATAAAACAGATAATAAATACTTAGAACAATAAATACAAGAAGAATACTTATCTTTTATTTGGCTCTAAAATATATTATTTTTTTGCTACCATTTTTTCCAGATTTGAAAGCTCCTATTTGTAAACTTTCGTTTTTCATATCAGATCATGGTAATAAACATCCTAGACACTACAATTAATTGTCTAAACAAATACAGAAAAATCCAAACTTTTTGCTCTATTTGACTTGACCTGACCGTTTAGTTAAATTGACAATTTAATTGTCATATTATGTGACAATGATGGATGTTTCTTGATGAGGAAGTAGAGCAGTCGACATCAACAGTTGCTTGATTCATACCTACATATTTTACGGAAGATGCAATGTTAAATATTCTCTTTTTTAGATAAAACCAACCTATTTGCAGTTTGAGCCGACTTTAAAGAACGATATTCTCAATTGGTCATTCTATACACCTGTTTTGTTTGTATTAAATGCGTGTATTACTTTCATTTGTAACGTAAACATTGATCGCACACAAGTGACGGCCAACTCTCCACCTCCCCCCCGCCGTCGCCCTGCCACTTCTTTCGGTATCTATATTTACAGTAATATTATGTACATTAAGTGCTAAAATCACACACGTTTCGTACAGTTAAAAATATCAGATACACTATTATATCGATTAATAAACTAAAGTAGAATATTACCTTGCGATTTTGTTCAATCTTCTGTTAAATTGCAACAAAAGACGATACATCACAATAGTATTCGTAACTGTCACTTGTGGGCTCGTCTACCGGGATAAACTGGAAACGAGAGTTGAAGAAAACCTATTCGATAACTGCGTCGAGCCGCGTGCCGGGGCCAGGGGCACGGTGCGCGGGCGGGCGGCGGGCGGCGGGCGGGACGTCGCCCGGCATGCTACTTACGTAAATATAAACTGCGCCGTGCCGCGAGTAGACGGGGAGCGGCGCGGGGCGCGGGTTGCGGGGCGAGAGGTGCTCCCTTCACTCCGCCCGGCAACCGCACGTACCGGGGCGAAGCGAGGCCTGACCAAAACGTGTGTACTATAAAGTACGTGGGCAATGCGCGGTGGTACGGCCGGCAATCAGTCAAAATAATTTAAGCATTGAGAATTATGATGCATAAAAAAGGATAGCTTAAATAAATTAATATAAACATCGAAAAGGCGGAAACAAAAGTAATACTTACTTTCATCTAGTATCAAATACAATGTTTTATCTAATTTTATTAATAATAATGTGTTTCACTTAACAATAAATAATATTGTACTGACAATATACCTAAAAACCATCCATATCTTTAAAAAAAATATTATTAAAACATAATACTTACTTACTTACTTGTCATATAAAATTTAATTTTGATTACATTTTTTATAACAAAAGTAATTTAACGATGACAATTTTATTTATTCAATGAGTAATTGGTTTTGTATATCTTTTTTAACACTTTGGAGTTTAAAATTTTATTTATCGTCCATATTTATCAATCCTTACATATTCTTCTTTTATTCTTTCCTTTTCTCCAAATCGCCTTAGCTTGAACAACGTCATAGTATAATATATAAGTAAACAAAACTACACTTAAGGAAATAAAAGTAGCCAAGAAACAAGTAATAATTAACAGCTTATGAAAACGAAAAAAAACATGAGGGTTGTTACACATAATACAGAAGTACTGTTATTGCGGACCGTACTTGAGAGTGAGTGGAAAGCGTGCGGCCGCCATTGCGCATCTTTTCGACGAGCTTCGCCTTGTAATATTGGTGTAAAGCCTGAAAATTGATCATCTGCGCTGCCGCCATTTTGGTGACGTCATCTCCCAACGAACATTTTTTTTAAACAATCGGTACTTCAGTAGTGTTGGCGTCATTAGCCGGCTAGTACGCATTTTTAGTTTTAATATGTGAATCCATGCACTTTGTTGTTTATATTACTGATGCTTTAACACGATTGTATTAATATAATATAGCAATTTAGAAATAAATTAAATTTCTAATGAAATTTTTTTTCTGACCATACTCTTTTTTTCCGAGTCTCGTCATACTAACTATAATGCATCTAAATTCCAGCACACGAAAAATTTGTAGTGATAATAGTTTAAAAAAAATCCGTAATATTCCATGTCAATGTTTAAATAAAGCTTACTAATCCATCAACACGATGTATCCAATAATTTTTAATTTATGTCATTTCTTAATTCAATTAATTTTTACGCATTTTGTTACCGACAAACTAATATTTTCATTCACATAATTCACATATTATCATTTTGACACTGGTTTTGACAATCTAAATATAAAATTGATACCACAGGAGCGGAGGACGCGCCGCCATTTTGAGATCGTTTGCCGCGTTTTATATTTTCCGTTTATAATTCATAATAAGGTGTCGGTTCAGGGCGCGACAGAGACGGACACCAAAGACAGAGACGGCATATCGAGGCGATTACTTTCTGATACAATTTACGAATGACAGACAGAAAACTGCGATGGGGGACAGAAGATAATGGTGTCAGTCAAAACATTATTAACAAAACATTGTTTGACGAAAACACTCATGAGCTAATTGAAATTGATTGACAGAGATTTCAGAAGTCGCAAGGGACCGGAAATAACCAACTATAATACCGATTGAAACACATTTAACATACCTTAGTTAAAGGTCTATTTTCGAATCGTAGTCATAGTAACAATATTTGTCCGTTGCTAGGCAACCTAACAGTATCATTTATGAAAATGGAACCCGATACTAGTTTGTTTTGATTTTTTTAATCAGCGTTCTTATTTTGCAAAAGTGGACGATGATCTCAAAATATTATTAATCTATCTAATGTGATATAAAGTATTCAAGTGTTGTGAAAGTAAATTAATTTAAAACTGTTAATTTTATTAACGGATTTTTTACGTATTTTTACACTAATATTTATTGGACTAACAGTGAATTTCATGTTAACGTGCATTACGAGTGGCATAGAAATAAATTTATATTTTATATAAAAGTATTACATTTAAATTAAACCTTTCGATAAAGTATTGTGTGACCTAAATTTCGTCATAAAGAAGATATTTAATAAGAGTTGTTATAATTTGTTTTGTAACAGAAGCAATAAAGTTTTGGTCACTGTTAATAGCCTTTATATAAGGTGTAGAGCGCATTCTAACGTCGCCGAGCGCAGGGTTTCTCAAATTGGAGTATTGGAACCCCTAGGGGGTCAACAGGTAATCGCAGGTGTTTCGCGGAGCTATGGCGTCCTTATATCCTGGCTCGCACGGTCTACACGCATTATGGTGTACTGTTCCCTAACATCCAACCTCACTATCGACTACGACGCGAAATAGACTATAAAAAACAAATTATTCATAACACACTTAATTTTTTAAATTAAGAGGGTATCGTGTTCTTTTTTGAGGGGTTCGCCCCTGGTTTGGAAGTTTGATGGGAGTACATGGGTTTGCAAGTTTGAGAAACCCTGGTCTAGCGTTACTTACGTGACCTAGTTACCGAGCGGTAGGTCGGCCACCATCACCACTCAATGATAGAAACTTTTTATTACAAAAGGTGTGCTCTAGAAGAAACTTTAAAGCCTTACTATCTTAAAATATATAAATCTCGTGTCACAATGTTTGTCCTCAATGGACTCCTAAACCACTTAACCGATTATAATAAAATTCGCAC
>DWUN01003442.1:0-12033 GCA_018249975.1 Passova gellias
ACGTAACTGATGAAATGTGGGGGTGTACTACACTCCTCTGCCTACCCCTTCGGGGATTACAGGCGTGATGTTACGTACTATTGCTCAAAATAGTCTTTCAAATTCAAACCGGTACGAATCAGTCAAGCGTATTACAGGCAATTAAACAAAGGATAGCTCCAGCGGTTCGAAATTCAATTTTCCAGTCCGTGGGTCTTGGTTCGAATCCTGGCAAGCATCTCAAACTTTACGAAGTTACGCGCGTTCTATAACTTAAAAATTTCAACAACGCTCGCTATTACGACGAAGAAATCTGCACGTCTTAGAGATGTTGTAAAGTGTGTGATATTTCCTTAGGTGTGTGAACTCTGCCAAGATGCATTTGGCCAGGGGATAGACCAAGGAATTAAACAAAACCGAAAAGATTCACTACGTAGGAACAGTGGCCCTAGCACGAACTTCTAGTGACTAAGTATTCGTACGGTAAATGGTGAAAAAATCGATGAAAAATGTACAGCGCCCCTATCGTGCGTAAAAGGAACTAATTTTGCGAGCACGAACCATACTTTCAATGTTCTAGCGTCTAAGTTAATGTAAACGTAAATGTACATTCCGCGTTTTGTGTGAAAAGTACAAGTATTCGATAGTACTTCGCGCTGCCGACCAATGTAAACGTAATGTAAAGATGTCGTATTCTCGATACCGTAACATTAGCAACTCGGGTAAAGTTCGTGCTCACTCAACAGGTATGTGATATATAGGTAAATTGAATAGGATTGTTTGTCTGTTGATGGATTTTAATGATATTTTCCGTACGGAAAACCACTAATAGACACGAGTTTTAGGCCATTATTAACCACGCTAGCCAAGTGCGGATTGGCAAACTTTACAGTGAGATCGATAAAAGAGTATAAAAAATATAACACATAATAGTTGTACATATTTATAAGAGAAATGAGACATAAAATCTGTCAGCACTCTTTTTAGGGATCGCTTGTACTGATAGATCATACCCATAATAATACCCATGTTTAATCAATTTTTTTATAAAATTCATTAGTACATACATAACATCACGCCGGGTCCGTACCGGGGTGGGCAGAAAGCACCGAGTGCCAAATAGCTCTATCCTTGCAATCCTGACGCGCTTCGTCTACATTCATAACTATCTTCATGCATACGCGCCGGTTTCGCATACTCTTGACTCCTCCGTCAGCCAGTATCTGACCTGTTTAGTCTATATAGGATAGTCTAGGTCTCACCCAGCGCGTACGTCCATCGACACTCGCATTCATTAGTGTAATAATTCATCAATTGTCTGTCTCTATAATGCTATGTTTTAAATCCTCAGTTGTAAAAGTAATAATCCTGTTTATCCCGTCTTCGATTTTCCCAATTCTGCTTGACTGTTATCCCGCGGGCCATCATTGGCTGGCGGCTAATGGACCCTGATCCAAGTTTACGAGAATTAACATAAAAAGCCGGATACTGTTTGCGTCTTCGGTGTCATTGAATCAATAATTCGTTTGCCTTAGATTGTATGGGTTTCTCTATATACCAACGTAGCTATTGTGATGGAATTTTGTACTGTTTTACTTACATTTGTTGTATAATAATTGCTGTAGCTCACAAGTGCTGCCATCTGTTATGAGACATCTGCAACACCGTAGCAAAATATTCGATGACATTTCAATTATATCTGCTATTGAAATATAGGTATACTGTACTAAATTCTGTGGAACTAAGCAGTTTTAAATAGTTGCTAATTATATTCATAAATAAGTTGGACATAGCTGAACAGACCACATAGTTAAGAGATGCAAAGCTTTTAGATTGGAGCTAAATAGCTTGCTTTAGGATATAACGAACTAGTAGACCCGTCACAGTGGTTTAATAGAAAAACCATGATTATTTTTTCCAAAAACTTCCAATATCATTGATGAAATAACAATGTTCCTGCTCACCCTGTATAAATAGATAAAAGTTAATCCTTATATATTGTACGTTTAATGAGAAACATTTGAACGAATTCCGTTTTAATTAAACCTGCAAGACTGTGGCTTATCTGGAGCGCACTTGTTCGAAACAAGCTCGCTACTTCAATCTTGAGATTATGCAGGATGGAAATTAGAAGAAAATATCTATACATATAAATAAAGCTGGATACTGTCTGTGTTTCAAAATAACTATGTTTGCTCAAGCACTTATAGTTATTTACTTACATGAGACCAAGACGTAAAAAACATCTAAACTATGTTTGTCTGTCTGCCTCTCTTTCTATTTGTCTGTGGTTAGTCATTGGAAATTCAAATTTCAAATCTAATCTTGGCATACAGATTGTCTATAAACTTGTTTAACCCGTAGGGTTTCTTTATCCCGATATTCTGGTAGAGTAAAAATTATCTATTACTAGAAAACAATGTACAAATAATTACTTATTACTACGTGAACCATTATCTTAAGAGGTAAATTTGAACCGAGGTTACGAGAAACATCGTCCTCCCCATTAAAAATGAGCTACGAATATAAGTAACAAGTTAATGAATTAAGTTAAAGCAACCTTTAATTATTACCTTAGGTAATCGTAAAAGTAAAATGGGAAAGTAATTTATTTTACATTCATTTCGCTATGCTAATCGATAGAATATTTAAGCGATATCAACAAAATGTATACATGCCTCAATATCCAAGATGGCAACGAAGAAATAATAAATATACAAGATGGCGGCCCTCAAGATTAAAGCAAGCGTTTGGGAACCGGAAATTGAATGAATCCGCTATATCGGAATATGAACGCCGCACTTATATTTTGAATGGAAATGGTTACGTACGTCCTTTTAAGCAGTCGTAGCCTAGTACTTTGAAATTTAGCTTTCCACCCCGGCAGGTCCAGGTTCAAATCCTAGCACGCACCTGTCACTTGTTACGTGTATTTTGTAACTAAATTTTAAATATCAGTTAGATATATTATAAAGTAGAATATAATACTTTCTGATTAGTGTCTACTAATCCGCACTTGGCCAGCGTGGTCGACTGTGGCCTAAAATCCTCCCGCTATGAGAAGAGATTCGGTCCTATGACGGACCAATGAGTTTCGAATAAAGGTTACCTTTGTAGCATTCACTACACAATAGATCATGATATAACTTATGATAAATATACATATACAAAGAAAAAGTTTTTATGTTATATCGTAAAATTTCACAAAGCGATTGCAAAATTATTTTTCATCGGTTCATTGAATGCCGATTTAGCGTAAAATTACCGGAGAAATGAACAAAGAATATTTTATTTTGATATATAAATATCCGTAATATCTAAAATTTACCCGAAACACGTTAATGGAATGTATATTTATAATTTTAATTTCAGTTCAGTTAACTGAAAAAATCACTAACGCTAGCGATTTTGTCATTTAAAAATTTCCATTATTATATTTTAGGTCCAAACTACTCCGGTCATGAACGGAAAATCTTAAGAAAATGTTCTATATCTGGATAAAAACGTCGAGTTTCAAGGGAATCTAAGAGATTTAAATTTCTTTAGAGATATAAGACGCGTTTAGGGTTAGCTCTTGTGTTCATAGGATTTACTCCGAGGCAACTATTCTACTAACGATTTTCAACTTTAGTAAGTTACGTAAAATTATTAAGTGTTGATAATAACTAAACTCGCTATCGCCAACGGCCAACGCCGACCACAGCGGCAAGCCTCCGGGAAATGTAGTGCTTGGACAACATAAAAATAATTTCAAGCTCGATGCGAACATGGTTTTTCCATTCTAGATCACTGTTGGCAATATTTACTTTTCGAAAAGCCTTCATGATTTAAGATAACATGTTGAATTAGGAAGAACACATTGAATTTGAATCTGAATAAAGTCTTTCATAATCAAGCTAGAGAATTGTGTTTCCATGGCAACCGACACTTGTAATCTATACATATAATAAAACTGTAGACGAGTTCAATTCTGTACATTGAATAAAAACTAAAAAAATACCCCTAGAGCTCTTCACACAAGTAACACTAGCCAAAAAAATTAATTTTGAAACTTTTGTCTGTCTGTTGTACGGCTTTCGCGCAAAATTTACTGGACGGATTTTGATGAAACTTTTTTGTATACAGCTATTAGTCCTCAGCAACATATTTGACAACCTCAGCAACAGTTTATATTGAAATACTTCAAATATTGCCCAAAGTCACTATTCGACGTGGACGAAGTCGCGGGCAAAAGCTAGTATTCAAATAAGTTTGCTAATACATTCGCAAACTCTTGACATATTTAGACATCATGTTTAAATTTAATCATAGTATCATATTCAAGCGATTTCATAGACAGAAGTCTTGTGTAAGCTAGGCGTTAAGGTGGCGAACGAAGCACTTGAGATATGTAGGGCGAAAATCTTGAAATCGTATCTCGCCCCAGATTTCAATGTCTAGCATTACCAAGTAATCTTGAGCCGTGCGAATGTAGACCGGAAAATTTCGCCGGTGAAACTGAGGGCCAGTTCCATGGACTACTTCCATCTTAATGACGTAAGCGAGTAAAAACTCAGTACAAGGGGCGGTATTTGATGGTAATAAAAACAAAAATGTCGATAAATATATTTCGCTTATTCGTTCTTAACAGACATATGTCAGGTTAACTGAAGTTCAAACATTTATCCATAGACACGTTAAGAGAAGGTTGTACAATGTACAACTCATCACTGAATACTACGCTGTTTACAAAGAAATGGTTTATTATTTTGGAATGTATTCCACAATATTCCAACTCGATTCCAGGTTTATTTCCTGATATTGTTACAAAAACCACTAATTCTATTCTTTCGCCTATTATTAGGCATGATCCTTACCACACATACCTAAAGCCTAGTACATCTAGTATAATAATAATTTCCAGTACATTTGTGATAGTAATATCTTCATATACAAGAAAAACTATTATTATTCACTGAAATGTAAGAAAAGATGCCAAGTCTCCGCGTTTCGCAAATGTCGTTTACAGAGAAACTAGATTTTTTTTATCGCCGCACAAAAGACTTTGTTGACCTGTTTGTGAATAACTGAATTCACTTCTGGAGTAAGCTGATATTCTCCTTGACGATTATTTCTGAAGTATGTTTGACGTAAAGTGCGAATTCTTTGTCATTTTTATGTAGTTGAGTACTTCAATTTGTTCTTGGTATAATAATTTCTTCTATAAATAGATATCACTTTGGATTTAATTCTCTCTTCAATCATTTTCCCGTCTGTTATTTTGAGATCATGTATGAAATTAAGCAGTTCTTCATTTAGTCCATTAATTCGCGACTCAGTAGCGGCAATTCGCTTACTTATTGAAGGTATTTGAAGAGTTCAATACTCTTTACCGTCTGTAAGCTTATTTGAGCAAGTTAATTGACGTACATTACTCGATCTTATTTATTAGTGTACACGTTAGTAGTTTCTTTATCATTTTCATCAGCCTTTGAGGATTAACTGCTGGATATTGAATATCTTAGTTCATAATCAGTGCTATTACTGCTGGCAGTCGTACTATTTTCGAACTTTTTCCCTTCACCTTTTGTCAGCTCATTGTCATTGCTCAATTCTAATCCTAGAAATACGTAACTTATGAAATATCGATTAAAGGTCTATTTAAAGTTATTTGAATCTTTAAATAAGAGCACATGTTTAAGTGGATCACTAAATGATTACCTTATGGTGATCATCCAGTGATGTCATCTAAGTAATGCAATGAAGAATGAACAGAATTAAGTTATTTTTTGATTTATAACTTACAGTTGTACATATTCAGATTCAGCAGTTTAAAACGAAGGATATAATCCACTTAGCGATAAAGGAAGTTAATTAATATATTAAGAATAATTACTTCATTAATAGGACTGAAATGTGTGCCCACTATTTCCTTAATTAACATTCCGCAGTACATCCTTAGTGTATTCATTACCTGCACCAACTATTAGAGTAGCAACGCCGTCAAAGGCTGATAAAAATATATGGGGCTAAGTTACATTTAATTAATGTAATGAACGGGGAGAAAGCCGTCTGATGTTGAATGGTCACTGCATATCTACATGTATTGTATATTCATTTTGAAATAGAACTAAAGTGAGGTTAATTAGGGGTTAAGTTTAAACTTAATATGTCTCTAGACAGTTTTCTTTACCTGGACGCAGCAACTTCCAAACTCGTTGCCGGAAGGCTATGCTACAATACGTATCATACGCTTGTCCACTTTGAAACTGTCCAGTTATGATAACATAGGCATTCAATTGCCTAATTTGGAAACAGACAAGTGTGTGGAATTGTCCCAGTTGTTATTATTATTATTATTACAGTATAGGATAGTAAATCATTTTATTGTGAACAGAAGAAAACATTCATCTCAAAATGCATTTCTATTAGTCTTTATCTCACCTGAGCTTCTTCAGCTTTCCTCATTAATTTTGACACAAACAAATAGAACGTTACATTCAAAGCTTCATTATCATTTGCACTACGAAAGCATTGTATTCGCCTTTGTCTTTGCAGCTTTGTGCCATCAACTCGAATCACAATGGATAGAAAAAAAATTGGCCTACCCCGTCAGTTATTAATTTATATCATAATGGATGTAGTACTTGAATCGTTTCGTTCTCTGCTTTTAGAGGTTTTAATCATCGAGATTGAATATTATAATCAGAATAATATGCGATTTCTTTCAAGTGCAAACGTAATGGGTCAATGATTTGTGTTTGTGTTTTGTACACTGATATACGAGTAATTGCATCAGTAGTGTGTCGTAAATTATTAGATTTGCTGACTCTCAAAAAATTAAAAAAAAAAGCTTGTTACAAAAATGCCTTCGTTTGTGCCTTCATCAGGACATGCTTGCACAGTTGCCTTACCATGCCACGGACTTTCATTAATGATGATAATTTGTCACAGGTTTTAAATGATTAATACGAGTACATTTGGCATGTAAAATTACAACTACAAAAGTACACGTATTGTTGTCAAAATCAACTATTTATAAACAGATTTTTTTCACACACAAACGATTCTATTCGCTTTGAGGCTGCATTGTTCCATTTGTGGTACAATGGACAAAGAAAAATTGGCTCTCCCCAGCGGGTTATTAATTTATTTCGTAATAGATATCGTGCAACCGACTCGTTCGTATCGCTGCCTTTGAGTTGTTGTCATTGTGGGATATTTTCCCGATAGGAGAGCTGATTGTACTAGTATTTTGAATCGTTTTTTACTTAACAAAACATGGAACTAATTTTGATTAAAATGCTGAATCACGTTTTCACTTGCCATGCGAATGTGGCGATACCATTTTAATCGGGACGAATATACTTGTCCATTCTTTGGAATAAACCAAAAATAATAAATACACCATATTAGGATTAGCATATAGTAGTAAAAACTTAAACATCTTCGTCAGTAACATAGTAATTTTTTTTAATATGTTTCATTGAAATAACTCGCACAAAAGATACAGACATACAGACACCGGGCTAAATAGATAACGTAGAGCGACGCAAAAGAAAGGCAGACAACGAAAAATCTGTGAGCGGCAAGAGGAAAGCCGGCAACCGATGTTTATTAAATTTCCTATCAAAGACAGCACGGCGTTAGAAACACGTTTTTAATATAAAATGAGAACGCTAACCACTGTCTCGCGACACCTAACCCCCCGGAACATAATTTCTCAACATCCGTACACGGAAGGGGCGTGTAAAATACTCAAACAATACTCGTTAGTGTGAGAAATTAGTGTGAATATTGGAACGAGTTAGTAAGTAGTTTTAGATCGATTTCCATTATTGGCTTGTGCGTGGAGGATTGATGATTTTGACTATGTATTTTAACTTAAAATCGTAAATTATCCTCTTTTAAACATTCAATTATACGCTCGATTTGTTTAATTTCATAGCTTTTTTTCAATGATACTCAAGAAGTATATTTGTTTCACTGTTTATAATGATAATTCAACCGCAATTACAATAAGATATGATTCAGACCAAAGGATTTGTAATACAAAAATAATAAGACACCTCGACAAATTTTGAAAATAAGATATTCCGTGACAATGGATTTTGAGCCAATATAAATTACTAGCTGACCTGGAAAACGTTGTTCTGCCATATAAATTATTTTTTATTGCTGCTCCTCTCCTATTCATTTTAGCGTGATGTTATATAGCCTAGAGCATTCCTCGATAAATGATCTATCTAACACTGAAAGAATTTTTCAAACCGGACCAATATTTCCTGAGTTTAGCGCATTCAAACAATCAAACAACCAAACAATCAAACAAACTCTTCAGCTTTATATTATTAGTATAGATTTACGATAGGATAATATACTTGCGTGAAAAACTAAAATTCTAAATCAAACTACATTATTAACGTTTCATTTTTGCCGTGTATAACGTTATCGTTGTATGCCGAGAGTAATTGGTCTTGGTAAATTAGCGGGGGTTATGCAAGGTGCTGTTCTAGGGCCTCTTTCTTTCTAATTCATACCTAAATTAAATTGAGGAAATTCCGTGTTCACGTAAGGCATTAAACTCGCTCGCGAATAATAAATGTGTGCGCTTAATTTGTGTTAAATTATACTTTTAAAAGGACCTTTTCGAGTTTACTCAAAGGAACGACACAGCTTCTGTAATGTTTGTATTTGCATAAAATTGAATCAAAGAATATTCCTCTGCTCATTTGTGGTGTGTACTTAAAATGAAATTGTCTTCTTTTGTCTTATTATATTATTTCATTTTAGTCATGTTTTCATATACAACAATGTTAGCGACATGATCTTGTTGTATGAGATTATTTGAAACATTTTGTGCTTATAAAAAAGCTTAGCAAGATAAAAAAGCTTAGCAAGATATTAAGGTAGATTATTCTAACCGCGTACAATGTAACTTATACATATAACATTTGTGTACAAAATATTAATTATGTAATTCATAATTCCGACATTGAAATCTTCTGATGTAACTAAAACAATTTTCGTTTGGTAGTCTACAAGTTATTGTTTAATTTAGGTACCAGTATAAATAATGAACGCCCTACATTTTTTGCTTCAGCTAACAAAAGATTTTTCCAACCTTACTCTGTTCATTAACTTTGATGGGGTCAATGGTTTAAATTATCTCCGACACGACTCGTGAACTTAATTAAATAAGATCATATAACCTCCATTTTCACACTTTTCCTCGCAGCAGAAGGTTCTTTAAATATTTATTTGGAAACTTTTCGAATGATAATAATGTTTTTGTTAGGTTATTGTTGTTCATATAGTCACAATGAATACATTCCTATATTAATTAATTGATCTGAGTAACAGTTTTGCGTTGGTGTGGCAAAAGTGTCTTCTATGACGTAACCGGAGACACGATTTGGCGTATACTCTACTTCGGCATCAATTCTAGGCTATCAGCGTATTTAATCAAACTCAAGTAGGACTAGATTTTATGGATATAGAGATGTTCTTAATGTTAAGGATTGCGATAACTACTTAATAAACTAGGGTGCTCCATAATTGCTTGCTACTTCTTCATTATGGACACAGAATCTGTCACTTGTGAGCAGAATTTTTTGAACATTAAAAATGATTATTTTATATTGGTCAATAAGGTCTAATACTCGTCTTTATTCATTCATTGGTAATCAATCAAGAAGAAATGTCATTGGTCAGAGGGGTAGACGGTTTTTGTTAAAAGCTGGAGAAAGTTGGCCGTAGAGAGGTGGAACATAAGGAGAGTTGGGTTTGCTCAACAGAAAGACCTCGACAGACAAAGATAAAGATAAAGACAAGTTCAGTTATACCACTGCTACTTCATTTATGATGACTTTCCAAAGCTTCTTTAGTGGTTATTAAGTTTAATGGACAGAAAAACTTTGAAACATGTTATTTTGAACTGAATTAATTTTTGCCCCGTTTTGATTGACCGATGGATTTAAAAAAAAACTGTACATCGCGTGTCGGCTATCAATGATGGCCACAGGCTCGTGCGCCGTGGCAATTATAATAAAACATTCTGTTCACAGAAAAAGAGTACATTGTTCGGGCTCGATCCCTTTTGTGAAAGCACTAGCGTTTCTCGTTTCGATGCTACAAAATTATTTCACATCGATTTTCATTTTTCGTGTCAATGATCACCGTGTTTCGCGATATTTAGTAATTCTTTTAAATGTTTACAGATCGTTTCAATTAGTGAATTTCCCTATAATTCTGACACTAAGACCCGTGTGCATATTAAGTACTAGCTTTTGCCCGCGACTTCATTCGCGTGGAATAGTGGCTTTCGGCAACATTTGGTGTATTATTTCAAAATAAATTATAGCCTATATGTTGGCGAGGACTGATAGCTATATAACAAAAAAACTTTCATCAAAATCCGTCCAGTAGTTTTTGTGTTAAGCTCGGACAACAGACAGAGAGATAGACAAAAATTTCAAAATGTTTTTTTTTGGCTTGTGTTACTTGTATGAAGACCCCTAGAAGTGTTTTTTTTGTTTTTATTCAATGTACAGAATTGAACTATTCTACAACTTTATTATATATATAGATATATATTAGGATAATACAGGCTATTCGTAGCTTGGTTTTGACTGTGTGAGGGTGTCCGAATTTACTATTATTATATTGTCAGTGCCGTGCCAACCGAAGGTCGACTGATAAATGGCAGAAAATGATTGATCCCGCATCGTTTGGCGCTGATTTCTGGTTGGCGTGCCACCGTGCCATGTTCACCGGTGATTAGAGTGGGCGGGTGGAGGGGATGATCGATGCTATACAAATCGATTTTGCATTTCAAACGGTACTTATTCCGTTATACGGCAATATGAATGATCTTAGATTGATTGATTGTTTCTATTATATGACCAATCGCAATGTTCACGCTAAGTACCGCGTTCAAACAGTTTGAACATGTTTATAGTGTATATGAGAGTCGTATGAATTCTCCAACATCGCTCGTCTTTGTCTCTTTAAAGTCAGTCAGAACATGTTGAAGCTAACCTACGAACTGTGTTGAAACAGTTCAAACATGTTCATAGTGTTTAAGAGCGTCGAACAAATTCTCCAACATCGCTCATCTTCTGTCTCATTCGCTGTAATGCGGTTGGAGATAATCATATTTTTGCAGATCGGCCTCGATAATATTTTCTAGTAAGGACAGCAGCAGAATTTTCGAAAAATCGGATAATTTCAAGAAAAAGTCCAATAATAGTAAGTATATTGAATAGAACAGATTTGCTTGAAATTAATTACTTTATTATTATTCATACCACAGTTATTAATTGACAATAAACATTTGTTCATATTTCAACGATGTATTTTATTGTTATTAAACATTTAAATTATATTGTAAAACGAGCTGTGCCTCGCGGTATTACCCGCGGAGCTTCAGATCCCATGGGAATTTCGGGATAACATTTATCCTATTTTTCTCCTATTAAATATAGCCTATGTTCATCAGGGATGATGTAGGATTCTAATGGTAAAAGAATTTTTGAAATCGGTCCAGTAGTTTCGGAGCGTATTCAATACAAACAAACAAACAAGCAAATCTTTCCTCTTTATAATATTAGTATAGATAAAATATTATGTGTAAAGCTATAGGTATAGATTTTCCAACGTCGTATTCATTTACCGTTATTTAGATTTAAACTTAAATACACCCTGGAATCCTAAGAATTCGAACTCTAGACCGTGAAACAGGCTTTTGAACCTATATCTATCATCATACGCTAACTTCATAAGAGGCAAATCAATTGATATATACAATTTAAACGAAAATAATTTTTTTTTTTATATTTATTAGTAAGGACTTTGTCGCTTAGCGACCATATCGTCCCATAATTAAAGACATAAACAAATCAATAAAACAAATCTTACAAACAAATAAACAAAAAAACACAAAACAACATTAACTTTTAGCTAAAGCTAAGTGGGCTAAGTCAACCAGCTGTTTCAGCTCCTCGGAAAACGGAGAAGCCAAAACGCTGTTGACATAACCCACCTGCCTGGATTTAACACTCCCAAAACATGCAA
>DWUN01003443.1:0-12032 GCA_018249975.1 Passova gellias
ATCACTCTCTTCATGCATACACGCCGGCTTCGGAGACTCTTGACTCCTCCGTCAATCAGTATCCGACCTTTTAAAGTGAAGTAAATTTCACAAAATTGTTCGAAATACTTCATATCCTTGTTTTATAGAATATTCATTACGTATCTAGTATTAATGTCGTAAAACTTTTTAAACAACGCCAGTATACGTAGAATTAAACCGTAAATAGGGCAAACTTAGTCGACTGTACACCACGCAATATAATTTCATACGTACGTCACAAAAACCTACGTTTCAATCTTGCGGTGGAAAAGTTAATAACACACAATATAACAAGATTTGTTTGTAACTCAGTGATTACATTGTACGTAATGTGCGAGCTTGAGCCGGCAAGTTCAGCATTCGAGTTACAACAGTACGTAGCCATTAACAGTAAACCAACAGTATACATTAGCGTAACTGTCATTAGTTTCATTCAACTATTCTTCTAATGTTTATACAAAGAGTACCAATAGCAACCGAATTACTTCACTCGACCTATTATAAAATCAATGGATTGATTCTTGGAGTTATTAAAAAGTCTTACTAGGAATCATAATACTGATATTCCGATTGGAAATATTATGTTTATCATAAAGTTTTCAAGACACTTTTAAGTTCCAGATTAGCCGTCTGTGTACAGAATCGTCAGGCAAAAGTAGTAGAATTTTGTTGTTCAAATCAAGGGCAAAGTTAGCTGCCACTAGCTAACCAGACTTTGATTAATATCTTCGCTATGTTTATCCAAAATTACTCCGGATAATATCGGGGCCAGGTTTTTACGGTAAATTCAAGGGCGACCCAACGGCACACCGCAGGTGTCTCCCATTACGTATTCCAGCGCAAACTTAAATTTGCATGTACTGAATATTCAAGGCACTTAATATTCAACCTTATCAGTTCGGAATAGAATTCGGATTTTGAAAAAAAAAATCACCAGGGAATGCCGAAATTGAATTTGTCCGCGTTGTACCTAGGCTTACATTTCAACGGTTGCGTTTTATCGTGGATCTCGTTAAGGCGGTAACGAAGTGGGCATTATTATATTGTTACGCTTCCCGGTAACAGGTCTTACAAGCTGCGTAATCGACTACAGGAACATACAAATATTGGTAGAGTAAATTTTACATATTTTGGACCCTCTTCTTCAAACGCTTCCTTAAGGACTTTCAAAACCATTATCAATATTCACCTTAACGATAAATAAACTCGACATCGGAATATACCTTTATCTTTATTTTATTTAATCTTTTACGGTACTCTCTTCTTTCTACCTTTTTGACATTTTCATGCCACATATTACTTTCTTCATTCTTTTTAAGTAGTCATCTAACTGATAAGTTCCATTAATTCTCTCGAGTTATAATTCGAGCTGAGTAAAAGTGGCGACTGTTCACGTACTGGGTGGCGCCAGTACAATGAATAGTCGCGTCTCGATGAAATTCCAATGAGACTATTTAGCATATTTGTTGCAAGTGCATGGTCTATAAATATTTGTGAGCGAACGACGAAGACGGGAGACCTCTTGTGAGATCATTATAAATACGTCATCATGAATATTGAAGAGGGAAATTATTTCATGGAATGAAAAAAGTTTCAGGAAATCATCAAAAACGTTGTCAACATCCAAAACGAACCATGTAAACGGAAAAAATACCTGTATTCTAGTCGTTAGAATGTCCTTATGTTATACCTATGGATGAAACTTCAATTAGTTCTTATTTACAAAGACTGTTGCTCATAATAATCACACAATATTCTATAACTCTTTCAACCTACTCTCATTGCATAATTCTACATACTCTTCCTTATCTACAGGGAACTATTTACGATCATCCTAAATGAACAAAATCCTTGCATCTATCTCTATATTTACCGTATGTATGGCAACAAAAAATTATGTTTTATCATGATGAAGTCAGTCTCTCTTTAAAGTTATCCATTTGCTTAACATTTGTGCTGTATTCAGAATATTCTGTTCCACTCATAATGGGTACTCACATGATTTATACAACCTATATAATTGTAATCTTCGTAACGATTCAAATATTCGTATTTCGAAACGAATTTCATTATTTAATGTTCGTGTGCTACTCAGTCATTTGTAACTGTGATGACCGTACGAGTCAACTCGCACATCATTAAAATTGTTGATGGAGACCGGCTAAAGGTGTTCTTATACTCATCTGAACCGAATCGACTTGGCGGAGAATAATTGTCTTTGTTATCATCTCGATACTATTTGATTTTAACTTTTTTTTCGACCAAGAGCAATGATAGCCTAGTGGTTTGAAATTCAGCGTTCCACTTGTCTGGGTTCGATCCAACAAAAGGATTTTGACTATTAACGCATATATAGGTAGAATAATTCTATATAATCAAAAGATTTCATTTTTCTTACATTTCCCATTTTGTTTTCGGTCCCTATAATGATCGGTTGGCCTACTCTGCTCGCAACTTGTAGCGATGTTTGTGTGTGCCCTATGTCCATAAGTGGACGCGGGACTGAGATGACTATGGTGATGAGTATGGTAATAATGTTGATGACGATCTAATTGGACTTAACGTTCCGTGCAGTTGGTATTCATAAAATTAAAACTGGATTTATCTAGGAACTCCCAGACGCTTCATTGAACGTACGATCAAAAGAATGTCAATGACTCAGTTGCAGTTCATAAGCGCGAAATTAATATGTGGTTGTCATAAGAGCGCTGATTGTTGCGTCATTAATGGATTTCTTATGCGTGCTAGATAACATGTTAAGTTGTTTAACTCGTTAAAAATCTATTTGTAGGATGGTTTTATACTAATTTGAACTCGAGCCAAGTTTGGAATTGCAATACACGGCGAAAACTTTAATATCTTAACAAAATAAATTAAAAGGATTTACCCATAAATTTGGATAATTTATGTGATTAAAAGATTGTGCTAATTGGAATTAAAAACTAAGATAATACACTATCCTAATCCTAAAACAGGCAAATACTGTTTTATAGTATCAAGACAGTTGATAGACTTAATATACATTACTAAGTACATAATACATAATTTTACACCTAGACGCGGAACAAATATGCTCGTCGCATAAATATTTGTTCTGGGTGGGAACCGGCTCTAACTCAGCAGTCACTGACGGTTCATTAACCACTGAAACAATGTTTCTGACGATAATATATCCATCTTAAACAATATACACGACGCAATATTTTATATACTCGCAGCTAAGTGACCAGTGTATTAAATGACAAATAAATTTAAATATTCAAATCGGATACTGATACACCTACACCGCTTGTATACCGCAGAGCGAAATGGAAGCCTATTTGCGGAATAAATTATATCACAAATTCGTTGCCACCCACTCTTCGAGATTTGACTGTAGAAGGAATGTACGTTTAATTGGCAATACACTTAATTCATTAAAAATGTTTGATTGGATTCATAGCTGCGAAATCGTAGCCTCCGACGTTCTAGCATTCGTGTTTATGCAACTGAAAATATCAACGAATTTCAGTGAAATTAGTAATAACTATTACTTGTTTAGTACATCGAAGACTATTCGACTTTAAAGGATTCGCTGCCGTTTTTCCTATCCTACTGTTGGGCAAGAGTGTCTCCGGAATTGCTTGATTTCTGGGTGGTTCACCAAACTATTCCCTTTGGTGGACCTTTAATTGCATTTTATTACATTTCTAACTAAAAAGAAGCAAAATAATCAGAATTAGAGCACATTATTTTGTTATCCAAAGATACCAAGGTGTATGTTGAAAAAATTTGTATCATATCAAGCTTCTTATATGAAAGGCTTAAGGATTAAAGAGATTATTAAAGGAGACGGGTGAAATGATTTTACTCTTACCAAGGAAGCATTAAAAAATCTGATTTCATACGTAAAAGAGCCCGCTCATAATAATTTCTGTAGCAAGTAAATCCTTCTAATCTCCTTTTCTGCTATGCTAGGCTTCGCTTTGTTGGCAAATGCCGCAACCTCTCACATTTGACGCGATGAAGGGTTATTATAATTTCATATTGCGAAAGACGCTTGATGGATGTAGGCATGCATGCACCTTGCATATCGGCTTAATGGTTCGCACAATGACTAATCAACTATATTGATATTGAATGCAGGTTACGCGAGTATCACATTGAACCATTATTGTTTTGACCTTTGGAAAGAATACTTCGATAAGAGCACGAAGAATGTGGCATATAACACCGTAACATCCAGCCATAATTGTTAACGTTTTATAGAATAGATAATAAAGAGTTAAATAGATATATAATAAATAATAAATAAATAGTTAATAGATATCATGGTTAAAGGTTGATCACAGAATTGGCAGAAATTATATTTCATTGTTCATTACATAGCATACTCACGAATCCATTATCGGACGAAGCATCAAAAAATTATTTAACTTGGTAGTTTATTTCGTATATTAGTTTTGTAAGTTGCTTCTTACTATCTGTAAGAAAATTGTTCTTTGTTATCAAAGTGTCGTAATCGCAGCGCGTCTCAGCATTCATTCTTTGAATAATAATAGTATGGAAGTAACTCTTATCTTCGTTTGATTCTGTACTTTTTAGACATCTTCCATTAGTGTACCTACTTTAACTGAATCACGTTAAGTCATAGTTAATGTAGCGTTCTGTTAGCATCGTTAGTTACAATTTAAATAGGCTCATTAATCTTGACCTAAAAGTATTTTCCAGTTAAACGCAACGCTATCTTAGCGAAAGAGTTTCTCTCCAATCTGATTATCCACTTGAAAGCGAGAGCTAAAGATGCTGAAAGAGTAATAAATGATCCTCTCATGTCCTACATTGAGACTGATGGAGTTCAGAACAGTTTCGATGCTAATACTCGAAACATTAATCTTGTTACTGCTTAAAAACCAATTGCCAATATGGATGTGAATATATGCGATCATGAGGAAGGGACGGGAAGGTGTGAGTTTCAACCGTTGAGAAAATTTTCATGTGACAAATTAAATAGCACTCACTATAGAAGTGATGGAAAACATCATGAGACAAAACATACACATATATACAGAATTCGCCATGTCCTCTTTAGATAAGCGAAATCTGCTAAACCGCACTTAGCCAGGGAGGTAGATTATGGCCTTAAACCTACTCATTGTGAACAAAAAGGTTGAGAATGAGAAACAAAATTGTTATTTTTATTTAGCTTTGTATTTTTATATTACCAACTCAACTTGTATGTCTACTGTTAAGAGTGTTATATATTGTAATGTAACGGAAAATGTTTTCTTTTTACAGGTAAGTCCATTTTGCTGCAAAGAGAGAAAGACCGCAAGGCACCCTCTTTAGTGAGTAATATCACTTATACTAATACTGACTCGTGCATTTGATTTTGCTCCTAAACATGCTTAAAATAGAGACCGTTTTTCTATCATTACGTTCATCATTTTAACCCTCCGTTAAGCAACCCTACTGCAAAATCGAATCAAACCCACCCTATGTTAGACGCTATGGTTTTATTTTGTTTTTCGTTTTCCTATCCAAAATGTACTTGCAATATCATTGACAAAGGCAGTCAATAATTCGTTACTATGTGAATATTAAGATATATATTAGTGCCATATTTTGATCTAACATTGGTTTTTAAGAGCCATTTTATTTTAATTATTTCCTTCATAATGTAACAGATAATACTATCAGAAAAATTAAAAATAAAACAAAACACCGGCCGAACGCACCGTCACAACAGACGCGACGGTCGGGCGGGGGCGGAAGTGACGAGATCTCCCGCCGCGTTGCCATGGCGACCGACGTGTTTACCGCGCCGTATCGATCCGGCTGCGTTTCCCTGTTTACATTCCCCATGATGCACGTTCGAAATTCGAACGAGGGTCTAGTCTGGTAGTGTAGTTGCTCAGCGATATTATGAGTCGGAGTTTAAATTATGAGATAGATTATCATTTCGTCTCAGAATACACGTTCATATATTTTTATAGAGATTAAAAAGGACGGACTCGGAAAAGCCAAAGTAAATCCTAAATTATGTATAGATAATGGTCAAATTATGTACAATAGTGCCTTATATTCTCAATCAAATTCGAAACTGACCATTATTCTTTGACATTATTCTGTTAAACCCAACTCATCAACATAATATGACCTTGCAACGTCCACAATCATATCTACATTCATATATTACAATCGTACAAATTCCAAATCAATGTGAAAATGTGATTCCTTTGTTGTCTGCTCTGAATCGTCTGTTAATACGAACAAACAATATTTACGAAAATATTTGGAAGATTGCGCTCTTTTGTTCTTCCTGTGTTTTATTGTTCAATAACATTTTATCCCATATTTATGTAAACCGTTTAAGTATCTATAGTCGATTATTCTTTATTTCCATCCCATCGATTTGTATGCATGCACGTTTCATCTACTTACCTTGTATGTGCGTCAAAAGACACAAAAAGATCTTGGAGTTACATGTCACTAGCGGTCATCGATTTAAAGGCAGACTATTGATAACACTTCACAGGATATAAATCGACGATAAAATAGAGTTATTAAAATTTATTACAACATTATTGGAACTAACCGTAAACGTGGATTATATTGACTAAGATAAACGTAATATGACCCTCGGACAGAACGGAGGTACGCAGGAGAAAGAACAGGTTTGTTACGTTTGAGATGCAAAGAGCTAAATTCCCTTATCGTTAGTTTTAGGGTTCCGTACCTTGAAAGGAAAAAACGGATACCTTAAGGCTTATAGTATCACTTTGTTGTACGTCCGACCGTCCGTTTGTCGACCCTTTTGCTCATGAACGCGTAGATGTATTAAAGTTAAATTCATATCAAATACTCAGGTTTATAATACCTTTACGAATATATATGCATGATTGTACGGACCCTCGGTGCGCGAGTTCTACTCGCACTTGGCCGGTTTTTTGCGAATACGACAGGTCTCTATACCCTATTCGCATAGGCTTTGTTACTGTTTTATTTTCATTGACCATTTTATATTCTCAAGAAACTCTATTGCGTTTCAGTTGATTCTGGACGAATAAATTACGTTTGACGCGAACATAATTCGAGTGTCAATTGTTTATTTATTTATTCAAAACGTTGCCATTCCCGGTAGCAGTCGTGCGAATCGTTGTTACTTACATAAATGTGAACGAAACGCTTGATCATACGCATTTGCAGATAGCGCCCAATCAATTAAGTAACCAGGGAAGAGGCTTGGAGTATAATTTGTATTCTTTTCCCAAAAACATCTAATCACAAGATGATTATGAAGCCTTGCACACCTTAGAATTGTGTATAGAGCTGTCTAAGGTGTTTGAAGTCTGCCAACTCAAATTACGACAGTGTGGTAGAGTTAGGTGTAGATTTTCTTAGTATAAGAGCTCACTCTTCTGAAAAAGTAAAAAGCCCAAAAATAGAAATAAAAATGTTAAAATTATAACTTATATGAAGCCCATACCAGATGTAGGTAAAAATTTACCTGTTTTACAAGTCATCAATGCCCGTGTGGGTGTTTGCTAGTTGCAAATTTTCACAACAATCAAACAGTCATCACTAGCTGTCATCGTTAGGTAGCAGTCGTTAAACCCGTGCCCAATGTGATGTTGTAAGCACCAATGCACCTCCGTTGCAAGGAAGGATCAATTATCTGTGAGATGTTAATGGCTTACGAGCAAATGTTGCGTAATGTCATATATCAACTGTACCTTTGGGACTGAAAGATTTGCGACTGTACATGAATTGGAATGGACACTGGCATCTGTTTTCTACAGCACGAGGACAAAATAAAGACATTCTAAATATAAAAGTAACCATAAGCGTTTAATACTCTTATATTACTCGCAAACTTCGATAACTTTGTTCAGTTGAACTTTATCTTTCTCGATTCGTGCACTTTATTTAGATCTTTTCTATCTTTTATATATCGTAAAGTGTAAGTTTCCAATTGAATTAGAACCAAGAACTATCACCAGTCGTTTCATCACCGCTGTCGGTTTTATAGACACTTTGGCTTGAGCGACGCTTGCTTGTAGTACTTCGTCCATTTCATCTTTATGTGTACTTCGCTGTTTATCTTTTATCTGTAGACGAAAAGATTCATTCGCTTTGAAATCCAGATCTCGCTTAAATTTGCAGACAGCCAGATCGTTTTAGTGCACACATATTATATCTCGCATATCATGATGTTTTAAAATTTCCTAAAAATACTTTTTGTTTAAGTTGTTTTATTTCTATTGTTGTTCAAGTTAATACACATATAGCATAATAGCCTTATTGATATGTTATGATTGAGGTTATAAGATTATCTAAGATGGAAATAAATAGGTCTCTAAATAAGGAAGGCTATGTTTATTAAGGAAACGCCGGAAACAAATTCGTATTTCATCAGTAAGACAACCGTTGCCAAGTGAAGTCAACTTTCCTGAGCACCACTAGCTGTTAACCTCGACATCATCCGTGCTGACACGCAACCGATACTTTATGATGCAAGCCTACTCGACTTACAGATATCGGTGTCGATGCGGTGTGAAACACAACACTAAACGGAAGGACTGCCTACCGCCGAGTCGTTATGTAAATATATTTCGCAAGACCTTAACAGTTTCTGTTGATGATGTGCAAAATTCATAGGTCGTTGAAACTGCCGATCCGATTGAAAGCTAATTGGTTTAACGACATGTTAATTTCGATGTTATATATAAATGACGAAATGAACAAATCATTTTTAATTGAGAAACAATACGGCTAGCAGCAAAATAAAGGCATAGGAGATGCAGAAGTGTCACCTTTTAAAGTGCATTATAGGTAGGTATTCGACTAAAAAAAAAGCATACTAACACTAAGTTATTGTACTATCACGATCACTTAGACTTAATATCGACTCCCGAATTCATCGCAATTATACACGAAAACAATACTACGTTCCAAAACGTCTAATTAGGTCATAGTACACATTACACGTGGGTAACAAAGGTGACAGTCGAATAACAGCTGGTCGTAAATAGGCCAGTACATACATCTTTTACCACTTACGTCAAAATTCACTTACGCGCCCATTAACAGAACTCATTAAACCAGCTAACGACATAATCTGATACGTTCATAACAGACTCCCGGGACACGTGACCTGGGGAGTACGTTGGAAGTTCCACTTTACTCAGCGTAAAGAGCGAAATTGTGACAAATTAACGAAATTCAAAGACCTTTTGCTACTTTTTGGAATCTACCCTGTTATTTAAGTTTACAACTGTGCGGTTCTTTGAGTTTGTCTGTAAAGTTCCTCCTCCGATTTATCAGAGGGGTGACGTGGTGTTCTACAACAGAATCTTTTAGTAGTAATGGTGACAATTGTCCATGTCGGAGGTGACAATTTACCATTGTGTGATCTAGCAATTTTTCAACCTTTTCTTCCTTTGTCAGATACGGGTCACCTGTCATAAAGAGAAAGTCCCTTTTGCTACCATATTAATTATTTGATGATTTTCGTTCATCGCTCAACATATGGACTGCGTATCTGTCTCCGGCAACCGTTACATAATATGTAAAGGCGCGATACAATTACATTTTATGCAGGCATAATTATAAAGCCGCGAGCACGTGTACGGATGGCAACGTAAGGTTTCTGGTGTCATGTGCGCTAGGGCTAGTAATTGTTCTATGGCCTACTGGTTTGCAACGGGAAGTTGGGTGTCGGTGTGCGTCCGCCCTTATTATATGTGCGAAGTCATATGTAACGATTCTTCAAAACCATATGTCATTGCGTTACTTAGGGTTATTTATAAAATTACCTTTATTATTATTTATGCGTTTTTCTCTTTTTTTAACTTATAAATTTAGCGAATTGACATTAAACGTCACTTAATATTAAACGACCACTTAAGTAAGTGGTTGTCTATGACCTGATATTTATGCTGTCAGCCACAGATGCGTACTATCACTAAGTATTTTGTGATTGATGAGTATCTGTTGGAAGTACTTGAAACTGAGTCAGGCGCGGTTGTTTGGAAAATGGGTGACCTGTAACACAACAGTTGTGACGAACGTTTATTGTTTTAAAATAAACTTTTATTTATCTGTTTATATGATTATTGTTAGATAACACTTATATAGACTTGTGGGATGCGAATTAAATAATCTTGTTGAAATAATCTCCACTTTATTCTTGATTAACAATAAAAAATATTAATTTGCAGTTGTGAGTATGAACGACGCTAGGCTAAGATTTTCATCGAAATGACAACGAAAAATATGATATTTATAAAGAATAATTTTGTAACCAGTACGCCACAGACAGTTCAAAAACGAATGGACGACACTTATCGGAATTTTTTGTCGGTTTCTAAATCCGCAGATTCCTATGATGGCTGACAGTTTGATTCGTATTGAAATCACTTAATGGCTATCCGTAGAAGGCCCTTTATGAGAAGGCCCTCGAATTATTGGGTTGCACTAAAAATTTTTCAGCGGTTTCGAATATCGGAATATAATATAACAACTGGTCTAAAAAACTACCTCTTACAGGCATTCTTGAACGATTTTCATGGATACGACCGTCAGCTTTGAAGAAAATGGCCAAGCGGTAGAAAACGAATGTACGTGTCCATAACTGCCTTCCCTTTTTTGCATTTCTTGTGTATTTACTTCAAATTTAATAGCTTTATTTATGAAATAACAGTTTTTAAATGAACATATAACAACTATGTAATACAAAATGGATTAGTAATAAACATGTGCCACTCGGTCGATTTGTAAAATGCTCCCCAGTATTTAGGAGGACTTTTCGATATTAAAGGGAAATGACGTTCGAGATTGGGTTTCAGGGACGAGGAATGCATTTCGGATTAGCTTTCCGATGGGATATGTCTGATGTTTCATTCGGATTGTTGAAATTAGAAAGGAAAGGAAAATGCGGTGGCTGACGGCAGGCGAGTAAATGAGCTTAGTGTGGAAACAGTAGGTCGTTAAGATTAGTCTTTGTCGAAGCTATTTCCGTGGCTATAACTGAAAAGTACCGGAAATTTAACAAAATTTGCTTTGAAATAGATTTACAAAGATCCTGTTTCAGTGTAATCAATCTAGTAATAAAAATAATGAAGTAAGGTTTGAGATAAGTGCACATAAGATAATTACCATAAAATTGAAGGTTACACGTCTGCGTTTTTCTGTCTTCAATTAACTTAAATTATGTATATTAATTAATAATTAATTAGTAATTATAATTAGGATATTTTATATTTCCAGTCAACAATGACATAAGCCTGAACCGCACGAGGCCGTCTTGTAATTTACGTGTCCGTCTAAAAGAAGCAATATGTATAATTTTACCATGATTTACCACACACAAGCACGCATAACGTCACGGCAGGTCCCTAACGGGATAGGCAGAAAACACTGAGTGCCAAATATCTCTGTCCTTCTCCTTGATTGACCAATTATAAAAAGACCTCGAACTCTTTTTTCAACCTATATTTTATCCTTGCCCTATTAGTCCATATGTTTCCTCTCATAATGGAAGGTTTTGACCCACACCACCAGACTGGCCAGATGCGAGCACTTACTGTTACCAAGTCGAAAGACACAAAAACTGCAACAAAAAATATTGCAAATAAACTAATTCAACAAATATCGGTCAAGATTGTTACAGCCTTCGTTTGGAATAAAACGAAGATTAGTTATAGAATTTGCCAATATTATTATTATTTTTTATACAACACTTTTTTTAGCTTTTTATCAGTAAAGTCACTTTTTGTAATTCAATAAATGAACAATCACATTTTTCTGGCAATGCTTTTTTTTCCTCTTTTTCAGAATATTAACACGCACAGACTATAATAATAGTACCCAACGCCTGTTTTGTTTCGACAGAATCACACTGCAACTTCTAAATCGTCCACAATCTCGATCCAATACATACAAAATTGACTATATTAATACTAGCTGACCTGGCAAACGTTGTTCTGCCATATAAATTATTTTTTATTGCTGCTCCTCTCCTATTCATC